>BJCN01244224.1:0-19440 GCA_018326445.1 Flaveria brownii
TTATTATTATTATTGTTATTATAATTATTATCATTATCATAATTATTGGAATTAACTTATAATTAACTTTTAATTAAATAATTAAATAAATAAATAATTGAATAAATAAGTAAATAAATAAATAATAAAATAAAAATTATTCGAAATGTTACATTACAACCCGATTAACTTTAGGGCTTTTGATCCCTAGGTATAATCGAGTATGTTGATGTATTAAACTTAGTTGATTACAAGCAAATCAGTGGAATTTTGCCCGGTTTTGTCTCGATTCACTTCGCAAGAACAAAGACTACGAATTTGATGTTTGTGTGATGTTTCAGTGCAATTGAAGATTCAGAGAGGTTAGGAACCCCAATTTGGGTGGAAACCCTCTGATTTATAGGTTCAATTCGATCGTTTAATGATCCAACGGCAATAGTGTTTATATTGGGAGTTTCGAGTCAATTTAAGACCGTTTAATTGTTGTTTCAGGTGAATTTAAACATCCCACTATCTTCTAAATGATTGCTTGAACGTTTCTACTCGTTTAATTTGTTTATGATTAAGATTAAGACGCGTAACGACTTTGGGGGTTCAAGGCTCGTTCGGTTACCGGTAACCACCATCAAAACCTCGATTAAAGCGCAATTAAAGATCGTGTACAGGTTCGAAATAGGCTCACGATTGTGTTGGTGTGTTTTGGGGTCAAAACCGGGGTTTAAAACCCGGTTTTTCTCCTCGCCGGAGCCGCGGCCGGTGGCCAGAGGCCTCGCCGGAAATGCGGGGAGAGAGAATGGTGTAGGGGTTGTTTTTTTGAAATTTACACATTTGGTCCCTGCGATTTACCTTTGTTCAATTCCCACCCAAAATTTGGGTTTTAGTTTAATATAAATTACACTTTAGTCCCTGTAATTATTAATGTTATCATTTTATGTAAAGAACATATTAATCCTAAGTTTTAACACAATATATCTTATATTATTTTAAGAATGTTTGTTATTATTATTTATAGCATTGTTCTTGTTATTATTATGATTATTTTTACTATCATTATTATTAGAACTATTATTATTATCATTATTATTATTAGGATTATTATCATTATTATTATTAGGATTATTATTATTATTATTCTTAATTATAATGATTATTATTTATTTATTATTTAACATTATTTACTTCCAAATTAAAGAATTAAAGACAATGAGGGAAAATAGACATAAACAACACATGATTTTTCATGTTGGCAACAAAGGTCCTTACAAGATTAAACGGCGTTAACTTTTAATTAACGTAAAAATACAAGATGTTACATGTGCGATTCACCAATTTTACGTTCCACTTTTCGTTCTAAATTATGTGAATTAACAGAACTCAACGTGCGTGCGTGGTTTTTTTACGTCTATTTCCCCCCTTTAACAGGTTTGACACGCATAAGTCTTAAATCGTCTTAGTTATATTTTTATATGTTTTACGCTTTGATCTTATTTTTTTTTGTATTAACACACCTCAATTTTAGTGTTGATGGTCATTAATCATGGTTTGACATTGGTGTTATTTTACATGGTTTTACGACCCCGGGGGAGCTTAATTCTAGTTTAACCTAAAAACCATCAACTTATATATTTTTTAAGGAAAGATATTCAATAAATCAAGAGAAGGCAGAAACTAAAAAGAAAAGAAAATTTTGTCTCGATTTTCCCAGTTGTCTTTTCAATAATTTGAGACCATCCAATTAATGTGTCAATAATTCAAGCATATGAAACAAGGGAAAAAAAAATACAAAAGACAACATACTTTTATATACACAAATCATTTTCTATAAATAAAAACAAAGGGATAAAAACAACTACCTTGCTCTCTAAAGACATATTTTCGAAACATCAACTACATATAAATTACTAGATAACATGTCTAACAACGTTAACTAATCTTTATTTATTTATTTATTTATTTTATTTGATTATATAAATATTAGTCCATAGCTTTCTAAATTTGTATACCCATCCATCAACTTTTCCCTATTTTTTATCAATTAATATCAATCGTTTACTTTTTTTTATTTCTACTTACAAAATCATCTAATTTAATAAAAAATAAAATGCACTTCAAGTTATTTATAATTAATATTCTCAACGTTTACCCAATTAAAAGATTTAGTTAAGATTTTTCTCATATCCAAAAGATCAAGTTTCCTTACAGAAATAATAATCATACGACAACGTTTCGTCAATATTATTACCAATATTATTATTATGTTCTACCTCGTCCCCTTTGGGTTTGCTAATGCATCCACTCCATGATCATCGGAAGAACCTCAATATTATTCGATTAAACCTACAATCACCGCAATTAAACTCACAATCCATCAATCATACATCAAATTCAATCTCATACAGCCTCCAATTCATCGTTGAAATCTCAATGCAAATCATGGATGAAAAACCCTAACAATTGCGACAACGAACAATAAGTCATTGTCGATGCATGAACATAATCATTCGGATCTCAATTGGTATCTTCGAGTCGTCATCACAGCTTTCGCTTTTGTGTTTGGATTGATTTACTTGGTGAAGACTGCTGTTAAGCACTTTCTGATTGACGGAGATTACGACTCCCGTTTCGTCACGAATTCTCAATCGTCGGGCTCTTCTTCTTCATCGGTTGTGTTCCGTTCGTCGTCTCCGATGCCGGGGATTGTAGATGTTGGTGATTCGTGTGTTGTTTGTGGTAGTGTGACGAAGAAACAGTGTTCTCGATGTAAAGTTGTTCGATACTGGTACATGATCTCTCAAAACGTTAATTCATCTTTATGTTTTTAAACATTTTTTTCTATATTATTTGAGGTTATATCATATGATTTTTGAAAATACAGCTATGAGGTTGTTTTTAATTTAGGTAGTTCAGTTCTATTGAATTAATCGGTAACTTGGATACCACATATGTATGCTTATATATGTGTGAAAGTTATATTGTTGGAGCTTAGATATCCTTCAAATTAGAATGACATCAATTCTGTGTGAACTGATCATAGTATTTAATCTGTGTGTGTATGTGTAGGATAGATAGTCAATGTTATTGGGGCGGTAATGTGGAGGTGCGGTGATATGATGATTGAGATACAGATAAAGGAAACCAGTTGTAATTTGTGATCTCAAGACTGAAATCATCAATGAGGAGTGAATGTGTGTTGTTGACGATGTTGTATTTTCTGTTGAACCATGTAACAGATATAGTAGTGTGAGGGACGGGTTATAAAGTTACTCTGGGGTGGAGAATTTTAATCTATAAAATTGATAGGAAAACTTTTGCTGTTTCATTGAATAATGAATGATACAAGATATTACCCCTAAAGATAATTATCTTAGGTTTCTTGGTAAGATAGTTGGCTCTGTTGTAAGAAATTTAGATTTGTGCTCATGTTTTTTCATCTGATATTCAAAAATTGTATGTCTGGTTCACCTGACTGTAATGCTGCTCTTTAGTTTTAGTATTAATTTCTTGTATTCTATCCTTCAGCTCAGAATCATGTCAAATATCTCATTGGAGATCTGGGCATAAGGACAAATGTGAAGAATTTCGGCTGTCCTGCAAATCACGCTTGCAAGGAAGACGAAACTCCAATGCTGTTGCATTGGTTCCGGGGACTAGTTATTCCACACAGATAAAAAAGGTCAAAATTGTTGTCTGCATTTGCTGGTCCAAATTGATTTCAATATACAGTCTTTGACGTTCAGTTGAATGATGTTATGTTTCAGATCCTTTTTCCTTATGACAAATTTGTGGAGCTCTTTAACTGGAAAAATCAAGGCTTTCCTCCTTGTGGGCTTCTGAATTGTGGAAATAGGTTTATGTTTATGGCTATTCAGTTTCATCCATACATTTTCTTTTGTTCATATTTTGCTGATTTCTTTTAGAATATTGTTCTAATTTTATCTGTTTTTTTTGTAAATAACTTTTCTTTCATTAACAGTTGTTTTGCCAATGTGGTTCTACAATGTTTAGCCTACACTCGACCACTTGCTGCCTATTTGCTTGAGAAAGGCCATCGGAGGGGATGTAACTACTATTTTCTCTTTTCTCAATATATCATTATTATTATCTGATTATTATTACTCTTATTTTTCATCCCTTTGGTTTTTTAGGCCGGCGAAATGAGTGGTGCTTCTTGTGTGAACTTCAAGCACATATGGAAAGATCATGCCAAAGTAACCACGCGTTTTCACCAATTAACATTTTGTCAAGATTGCCTAATATTGGTGGAAATCTTGGCTATGGGAAACAAGAGGATGCACATGAGTTCATGAGGTTTTTTTTTGCTTCATATTTGACTAGTTTAATATGCATATATTGCGTGTTTGAAAAAACAAATTAAATATTGTTTATGCAATTATCTATTACTGAATGCATAATATTTTACATATACTAGGTTTGTTATTGACACTATGCAATCGGTCTGCCTTGATGAATATGGTGGAGAAAGAGCCGTACATCCTACCTCTCAGGAGACAACTCTAATTCAACATATATTTGGGGGCCGCCTTCAATCTCAGGTGTCTTTATATGCAACTGTTCTCTTAATAATATTTCTTTTGATCTTTTTGCAAACATCACATATAGGTCAAATAACATGATGTTAATTTTTCAATATGAAGCGACCAACTGTTGAAAATTTTGGTTGGTTAATTTGATTTTATAGAGGCCTGTATTCATTTAATGGTAAGCCTGTCTCTATTGCTTTCTAGGTGGTCTGTACAAAATGCAATAATGTCTCGAATCAATTTGAAAATATGATGGACTTGACTGTTGAAATCCATGGGGATGCTGCATCCCTTGAGGAATGCTTAGATCAATTTACAGCCAAAGAATGGCTTGATGGAGATAACAAGTATAAGTGTGATGGGTAATCTTCTTCCTTTTCATTAATTTTTTTTATCTATCAACAACCTATATGTGTGTTTCACTGTTTCGCTTGCAGTTTCTCTCTTCTGTATACTTGTCATTTTGTATTAATTTCTTTTTCCTCATTGGACTGTTAAGTGAACATAATCTACTTAAAGATTGTTAATGTATGTTAATTATGTATTTAGTGTTAGCCCATTAGGTATTTAGTGTTAGCCTATTGTTAATATCTGTTAAGGCCCATGGGCCGTAGATTAGGGTTTCCCCCCTCTATATATAGAGGAGGTTATTGTCATTGTAAACACATCTGTTAATACAAATCATTCTCAGTTTCTTTACAGATTTAATAGCTAAAAAATAGCTGTAGATGTTCTCGAACATGTCTCTCATCTGTGTGATGCTATGTATCTGCTGTATACATGGTTGGTTGATTTCTGCTACAACCTTATTTCATTGATATATGACTTGATTTACCTTGAATGTTTTATGATAGTTTTAAAATAACTAGATATGTTTAATTCTCTCTGTTTGCTAAAAAGTGACATAATTTAAGCATTTACGTTCGTTTTCATTATAGGATAACAAGATGTATGACTTGGAAACATGATATAACAACTGAAGAATAGCTCAATATTAACCTCAAAACTGCCCAATTGTGCATGCATAAAGATTTAGAAGGTATATCATTTGAAGTTTGGATTTAGAGTCTTTTTTTGTCTTGATATTTGTATGCCTTTTGCTACCGAGTCGGGGGTCTCTTTGGAAGCGGTCTCTCTACCTAACAAGATAGAGGAAAGACTCGCCTACACCTACCCTCCCCAGACCCTGCTCTTGAGTGGGATATACTGGGTTTGTTTGTTTGTTTGTTTGTTTATTTACCACTGTTTTTGTTTATCAATTTAGCATAGTTAGCAGCTTTGGGATATGGTCCTGGACTTCTATAATTTTTGTGTTTTTTCCTAACCACAAGCTTGTTTAGATAGTACATTCATAACCTTCTTCTAAATGCATGGGACACGTGAAACTTGATATCTTTTTTAAAGCTAAGGTTGTAAATATCTTGGCAGATATATTTCACTTGGTAACACCAAATTTATTAGTAAGTAAATATGCAAGGTTGAAATGAATTTTTGATCTTTCGTCTCTTTATATATATGGTTCGTGTTTATTCCTTACCTGGATGAATGCATAACATTTTCTTTTAAATTGTCTTTTAGAATGAGATCGGAAAGCTAGTGACTGCTATGGGAGGTGTGCTGCAAACTAAAGCATCGTCAGATGTTAGCTTTGTAATTGTGAAGAATGTACTAGCTGCAAAGTATAAGGTTTCTCTTCTGTTTTCACATTAAGTATAGAAGTTTTCTTGCTTTGTCATACTTTTCAAGTCTGAATTGTATGCTTATGTCAGTACACATCATTTAATTCTTTTACAGTCTTAAATTAGATGTCAGCTGCTCCAATGTTTGTGGTACTGACCTGACCTACTGTTTGATTGATGCATCATGCATGAACTGATTACCATGCCCATGCTAGGATTGTAGAAACTGTATGATCATGCTTGATGAGAATGATTGGTTGTATGACTGTGGGTAGTAAAGCACCTATGTATTTATACACAGTTACACACAAAATATACATGTCTATAGATTATGCTGCACGTACACACGTACATATATTTTAATATATGCATGGATGTCTTCTGTTCGTAAGTGCAGTCATTTTCTTGAAGGCTTCTTAGTTTAATTCAACAATCTTGACCAAATGTTTATGTAAAGCTGAGAGTATCTCATCTCTTCTCTCCTTTCTTCTTTGTTCAAGGCGCCAATATACATTGTTCTGTTTTCCTGTTGGCATTTGTTTGAAATATATTTTAATGGTTGTTGAGAATCTAGTTTGCTTGTCTTGCATGTTTTGCAGTGGGCTTTGAACAAATTGAAGAAACCAATTGTATCTGAGAGTTGGCTGCAACAGTGCTGGAAGGAGCATCGTGTTGTTCCTCACGAGTCTTATAGAGCTCTTCCATTTTCTGGGTTGACAATTAGCGTCACTCAAGTTCCTTTAGGTTGGCTAGCTTGAAATTTATATGAATATTAAAAAATGTCTTTATGATAGTTCTTAAGTTGCTAATATATGTCACTCTTCTCATGTATTGCTAACATGTTTCTTTATCATAGATGAACGTAAGAAGATAGAAAAGCTTGTCTTACAGAATGGGGGCAAATACTCTGCTGAACTCACAAGAAAAAGCACTCATTTAGTTTGTGATATATCCTTAATTATAATCTTTACACAAGTAGATTAATTTGACTGCGTGTTTTGGTCTATTAAGCCTGCTATCTGGGCAAGGGTTTGTAAGCGCATTTAGTTTGTTATGTTTCTTGCTTCTTCATCCAAGTGATAAACTTGGGAATCTAAATGATGTTACATTTCCCACTTCCAAAATTTTGATTTGTTTGCTTTCATCATTTTGTGCATCGTGTTTATTCCTGCTTTAAGTAGATTATTCCAGTTGCTTTCTAGACTGCCTTTAAAAACTTATGTCTCCTTAACAAACAACACGCTCCTGAAGGTGACAAATACAAGGTTGCCAAAAGATGGGGTCACATTCATATTGTTAATAGGACATGGTTCGATCAGTCTGTTGCTAGAAGAGGTAACATTTGCATTTGACGTCATGACTTAGTAACGTTGCAACTTTGTTCCTGACCATGAGTTTTCTTATGTGATAAATAGCATGTCTGAACGAGGAGTCATATCCTGTCCAGAAAAGCCCTGCCACGTCCATAAATAGTCAGAGGACTTCCTCAAAGGTTGTTAGAAACTCGGAGTGTCTTCCCCATCAAGATGTTTCATGTGATGGGATGGTAGATGCTGACCTGGAAACAACTCTCTCTCAGAATGTGGCTTCAACTACTTTAGATATTCCTGTCCTTGCCAGTGATGACAATACACCACCTTGCATACAGCATAAAACTTCTTTCAACATTGATGCTTGTGTTGCTGAAGACTCTCAATCTGAAGACAATGATTTGTACTTGTTAAATTGTAAAATTCATCTTATTGGTTTTGATGGTTCTGAAATGCGTAGATTGGTCAACATGGTTCGTAGAGGAGGGGGGTCACGTTATATGTCTCTCAATGAACAGTTAACACACATTGTTGTTGGAGCTCCTTCAGAAAGGTAAATATCTTATCATGTCGACCAGTTATGTTATATTGTGTTATATTGTTTTACATTAATGTTCAAAGTACTGGTGATATTGTTGACAGCCTTATTGATGCTGACTGGCAGTGTTTAATTTTTTTTCTGTTGCGTGTCACTTATACTGTACTACAATAGTAAATAAGTTTATCGATCATTCGATTGCTTATGTAAGTGCCGATGGAAATAATTACAATACTTGGTGTCATTGTGCTCTCTTTTCAACTTGTTGCTTCTTTTGAACAAATACTTGAGCCTCATCAGTATGTTCAGAAATTAAATCTACTCGGGACTAGGGTCAGTTGAAATGCCTTGTGATAGCCTTATACACCACATGCAGTGTCAAATTACTTAATAATGTGTCACAACTTTCTTGCATTAAAGTCAATTTAAGATTATGAATAGCTTAGACATGACTGGGCTGAGTTACTGAGAAAAGGGGCACATAATGTTATTGTTGTGGCATTTCAGTTTTATAATTCTGCACCTTTTCTGTCCCATCAAAACAGTCGCTTTTAATTTCTAAAAATAATTTGAAGACAAGTTATATGAAAAATAATATGTTTATTGCAGTGAGAAGAAAGAAGTAAGAAGCATTTCTGCCATGGGTGTCGTCAATGTGGTAAAAACAGTATGGCTTGAGGACTGTGAACGTGAAAAGAAAGAGATTCCTGTACTCCGGAGACATGCTGCTTATGATTTGCTCCTCCCAAAAGGTGTGGCACTTTTTATGATCTCAGTTTGTTCTGTCTTTGTTCACTAACTAAAGTTCCTGATTTGTAGATTCCATATCCTATAATAAGGCATCTGTAAGTAGCATGCCTGGTTTGAAACAAGGAAACCCCTTAACCATTCAACCAACTTTGCCAAATGTTCCGTCTCAAAGGTATATGAATTCTTGTTTTCTGATATCTTTGTACAAGAAAAAAGGGACCAAAATTATAATGAACACAAAAGTTCTCCCATGAAAGCTTTGGGTCATTAATTTGACCACAACAAGTTTTCTAATCTTGGCAGTTTGAGTAAGGTTCAACAGACAATGCAGAATGTTATCAGCAACAAAAGACAGGACAAAAAATCAAATGTATTTATAGGCCGGTCATTTCGCTTTTCCAGTTCCTTCCCAGATGTTCAAGTATGATCGTCTTTCTTCTTCTTATAAATTTGTTTTCCATGTTGAAAGGGCTATGTTATTGTGGCTTGTTGATATCTTGTCCAATATTTGTACAAGATATGGTGGCAGCTCTATTATGGTGTAGCCTTGCAATGTATGTATAATATATACATGTATATATGGATCTAGGTATGTATATATGTGTTTGTGTGTGTGTTTGTAGACATACACACCCACGCACACACTCACTTTAGCACTCACACACATAGAGAGAGACAGTGAAGATGAAGTTTTTTAGTCCCGAGAAACATGATGATGCATAGAAATATCAAATATTTAACTTTGATTCACAAATTTTATACGAGGTGATCCTTTTTATATGTTTCTGATCTCATATATACTAAAATTGAGACTCAAAATTATACATTGTAACTTTGAATCACAGTTTCCACTTTTATGAATCTGTTCAAAAATTAAAATTGTGAATCAAAGTTACAAATTTTAATGAATCTGTGCCTTCTCACAGTTTCTCAAGATAAAAAGGCTTCGTGTGGGATACTGAGATATAGTTCCCGAGCGTATGTGTTAAAACATGTAAAAGTTTTATGAAGTATGTGTATGATCTTTTAGAGTATTCGGATCATTTGCCTACTATAACTAATGTATGCTTAATAAAATTTTCTATTGAATTTATGTAACAGGCTGGCTTGTCTAATGTCTTAAAAGGTCTAGTAATTTATTTTATAGCTTCTGACCTGAAAGTGCATTGATAATTATGGATTGAGTATTTAAAATAAGCTGATCGGTTTGTGTCTTCGGTCTTTATTCAATATCTTATGAGAAAATAGAGAAACAAAGGATAGGGTGCCTTCTGAGTAAGATTTGTGTATTAGGTATAATATGAAGTCTAGTTGTCTTGCTCATTGATATTATCATAAATAAGTGAGGTACAAAAAGCTTCTCTTTACCTGTGACAAATTACAGTTTCAGTCACCTCAACTTTTCTTACAATGTCAGTCACTCATTTCCAGTTGGACGACATTGTTGGTTGAAAATAAATGAATATTAACAGCAACCCTAAAAAGTTGGTCTTTTCAAATTTCTAAACTTTTCCGTCCACGACAAGAGGCTTGAGCAGTTGAGAGATTGGATGAGCTGCATGATGTGGAATCTTCTTTTGTCCCATTTTTCTGTCCCCCTTGAAATCTTGCACGCAAATTGTACGAGTTGCATGTTCACAAATTGAACACCCGTGATAAGTTATGGCAAAGAATTGGAGATTGTTATTTTATACAGTGAACAGATAACTGTGTACAGACTACAGATGATTTGGATTTTGGGTTTTTAATTTTTATAGTCAACTTTCTGAGATTTATTTTTGGTTGATTTCATTTTTCCTGCAATTTTAGGGTTTGATATTGTTGGAAGTGAACTGGTGATATTTTCTGGTCACTGATTCATTTGTTTGATGAAGATATAGGAAGGTTTCATCATGTATCTTGCACCGGTAACTACAAAATTTAGAAGATGAATAAGCTTGGTTGCCATATTCATTTAACTTTTTACAATGTAGTTTTTCATTACATATTTAATTACTGAAACCAAATGAAAAACCATTATGTATGATTGGAAATGTTGGGCAAACTGGAATCTTTGTTTTGAGTTCTCAATGTAACAGATTTGCTGCTATGATTTATTTGCTTTAATGTTATTGAAAACCCTTGAACCTTTTTTACTCATATGAATGGTCTTTTAATCTTTCTTCTTTTTTTTATATTTAGCAATACTTGTTAATTTAATTGGTTATCTGTTCAGAGAGGTGAAATTATTGATTGGATTCATGAAGGGGGTGGTGAGGTGGTGGATTCTAGGACTGAGAAAAATGTTAATTACACAGTTGAGTCCCATGGTGTTCTATGCACAACACAATTTACTGGTGGTACTAATGTATCCTCTCACTGGATTCGGTCATGTCTACAGGTATTTAAATATTTTGTTACATATAACTATTTAGCCAAATGAAACATCAGTTAGTTAGTAAGAGCTAATTAAAGCTGAACATCTTGGTGAAGGACGGGCGCTTGCTTGAAGTTAGCAGTCACATCCTCTTTTCTCCACTTCAATGCAAAGTTCCCTTACCTGAATTTATGGGCCTTCGCTTTTGCGTATCCCAGTATGAGGACAAGGATAGGGAGTTATTGAGGAACTTATGCCATGTTCTTGGAGGAAGTTTGGTCCAAAAGTTGACCAAAAAGGTCAACTATTTAATATGCAAATTCACTGAAGGTCAAAAATATGAGGCTGCTTGTGAATGGGGGATCCAAACGGTTACAATCGAGTGGATCTGGGAGTGCGTTAAACAGGTTTGCCCCTCAACAGTCTTTTTACTATTTCGAGTCTCTATGGTTATTTCCTCATATGTGTTCCTTCTAGAGGGGGAGATATAAACCCATTTATATGAAAACAGGTCTATTTGGGTTGTATTTGTCTGATAACAAGTCAAATGAGTATAATATAAAAATAACTAAAAGTGATACATGCCAAATGGGTCGAACATGTTAAGATGTATTAAAAGTCGAGTATGGCGTAGTCACATGCTTATAATGTCCTGAATCATTGTATGTAGAAATAAGCTATATTACTATATTTTCAATTATATATAATATATTAATTACTTACAAAAATATATATACAAGGGAACAAGGTATTGGTGGTCAGTGATGTTATATAAGGGCTGGATCAAATTGGACTTCTTGACAGAAACCTTGAAACCCAAAATTATGAACAAAACCGCAATGTAACAGCTGCCAGTTAGTGAAAGTAGGGAGAAGGTTTCTAATCTCTAAGGGAAGTTAATTCATAATGATGAAAGGGAAAGAACATTTTACACCACCATGATCAAAGATCTAAAAAGGAAATGAATGATGATTAACTTTCAATTTCTCTATTCATCAAATCTACCTTACAAAATAGGAATTCCCTCATTATAGAGAGGAAATTAGCTTTTACGAGGCAGTTCTCTGGACAAGAAAGAAGCAAAAGCTGAAAATGAAATGATTAGTTATTTCAAGTACAAAAGTCTTAGTCAATAATAATATAAAACTGATGGGCGTCTTTTTTAGGTAACCGTGAGTGCCCATTACTAGAAAACTCATAAGGCCCTACCAATACCTTGCTAACCAACAAAATCAGGTAAACTGCAGCTTGCGCTTTTCAGGTGGCCTTCAAGGGGTTAAAGGTAGAAAACTAGTGGAGTTGAGACTTCTGCTGGAGGGATCGTAGCCTTTACCATTGCATCACCCTCTTAGGTTTTAATGGACATCCTTTGGGACCATTTTTATGCATCATTTCTGAAAAACAGATCTTGTGTCCTTGTTTCCTATTTCTAGAAGAGACAAATAAGTTGGAGAATTAAACAAGTCAGACTTGTACGAAACTTCTTTGACTGGATTTTAGACTACATTTCTAGGTCAATTAACTTCCAATAGATTTTAATTAGAAACGCACACATAAGCATGTGTGTGTGCTCAACTTATTGGAAGCATGCAAAGATTTACATGCCTGGGCCAATCTTTGCAGAGAAGGTAAATTCTTTGTTGTGATCACTGATCAGGACCTCCTCACAACTCCTCAAAATGTAATATAGCAGGCAAGACAATTGTAGCTTATTTGGGTCCATGATTGATTATTGGTTTCAGATACACCCGTATCAATCGGCCCAACTTGACCGGATTTGACCTATAGATAACAAATACTCGTTTGGCCCATTTCCCAATCAATCTTACCTGCCCATTTTGCCACCTCTAGTTTTTCTTTAGCTCTTTCATCTTCCTAATGACCAAAAACTCTGTTTGTTATTCTTGACAGAGCAAAGTTGTTGCTTCTAGGCAGTATTTGCCAAAAGAAGCAACAATGAGTGACCGGGAAGCAGGAATGTGCACCGTGAGCCAGTATCCAACTCAAGCGGTTCGAATGATTACTTCCACTGGTGAATCTCAACTAACAAGTCAATCCCACGAACCCATAGCCAATGGTGCCCGTATTGATAATACCAACAGCATAAGGAAGTCAGTCAAATATTCAGCTGTGTGCAGCAAAAAGCCAAGGCTATCTGAAGACAGCAGCATAAAAGGTCCACTATCATCTGGATCAATTCTCACCACTCCTTTCTGCAAGAATATCTCTACTGACAATGTGGTTACTGAAAATGGTCGGGAAGCTTTCAAGTCCGTTCCTGATGTTGCGTCTGTCATTGAGGATTTGTTAGAGCAGACAAGCAAGGTAAAAGGGAAAACAAAACTATACTTTTGGTGTTATGATTTATGAGTATGGTTGTTGTGAATAGCTTGTTAATATTATGGTTTCTTTTTAGATTCATGATCAGATGTCACCAGAGAGAACAGCAACCGATAAAAATGTATCTGAGGTATCACTTGATGCTTTATCTGTTTCTTTGACCAGTACTTCTTTTGATGTGGCAAATTAGGTGGGTTGAGTAACGGGTCAAAATGGGTATTTTTTATGAGTTTGGGGCTATGTTCTTTTTCTAAAAAAATCAGTGTATTAAGAATGTGACTACAAAAACTGTGTTAATTAAGCTAGTTTCATGACCAATGGGTTAACCTTAGTAAACGGGCTGTAATTGCCGCATGTACCTTGTTACATCTACTAATATGACTAATCTATTCTTTTTTGCAGGTGTTTACATCTGATTGTTCAAGGCTTGGGCATGATCTTAATGGTGAGAATCCTCATTCAGCATTTGGGTTTTCTAAGCATTGGACGAGGTGAGATGGCATGTTTCTCTCTATTGATTGCTTTCGGATTTATTGTCTTGATACTTGTTATTTTTTTGTTATTAATTTTCCAGGTCTAATGAAAAGGATGACATCACCAACCCAGGCGGAGAAGAAAATACGGGCATATATGGAGGTTTTAGTGAGACACAAACAGAATCTCAGGTTTCCATTCTCTATCTCCTTCTGTTTCGATATAGTAGTTTCTCAACTTCCATGCTCTTAGTTTTATACATGACTAATGTTTACAAAACCATATTGTTGAAGAATAATAATGATAATGAAGTTTATTAAAAACAGTTTAGGAAGCTATAAACATTTATTTACAAGTTAGCAACTTTTGATCTGTTCAACCCATTTGACATTTAGTTTTCAACCCCTCCCTGTAACCTATCAATAGCTTTGCAATGGGTGGGATTTTATTGGGTATGACGGTTGTTTTCAGCCCATTTTTTTAATATTTAATGTGTTTGGCTTGTTTTTATATAAATGAGATGAAATTGTCACCTTTGAAGTGTAGAGAGTTGTAAACATTTGATTACATGTTAGAACATTCATATCATATTCTCCATTTTCATTCTTATAATTACATTAAAAATCACTACTTTCTCTATCCTCTACTCACAACAACTTTCAAAAATATTAGAAATTTATGGGGGTAAATAGTGTTTTCACCTAGATGAATAGTAACATTTTCTCTCACTTTTACTCACAAGCACTTACAATCATTCCTTATAATAAAACGATCACACTCATAATAATATGGGAACCTACTGTGAATGCTCGTAGCAACTTTTGATCTGTTCAAACCCATTTGACACTTGGTTACTAGCCATTTTTTTATATTTAAGTGGTTGATGAGTTTATATAAACCAGTTGAAATCGTCACCTCTGGAATTCAAGAAGTTGTAATCATATGATTAAGCAAACTTTAACTTATCTAGTTAGTAGCAGTTTTTTTTATATTTAATGGGTGTGGCCGGTTTTTATATAAATGAGTTGAAATTGTCATCTCTATAACTTACATAACGTGTGATGAAATAATGGCAGGTGGTGGGTTATGAAGAAGACTTATCTGGGAGGCAGATGATTATTGACAGAGTACGAACAAGAAGTGGCCTCACCCCCAACTCGTCATTTACTTGACTTAGTATTGACTAAAACCCGAACCAAGATCAGAGTAAATATGTTGTAAAATATCTGAATCTGACAGTGACTACTAGTACTATTGCCAATATCTCGTTTTTATAGGTTCGATAACATGTAATGTTAAATAACAAAAGGCTACAAATTACCTACGCTATACTACAATACTACATTGTTTTAGTGAGCTCTGATTTGTTGTCTTGTTTTATGTGAATTGTTTGTCTTACATGCAATAAAAGATTATACTATATAATCTTTTTGACCAGGGTCCAACGGGTTATGGATAACCATTGCTCAACCCCGGGGAGGTAAGGATTTGTTTTTGGAAGGTTAGGATTTGCAATTCAGAAAGGGGTGGCGGCGCAGCTTGTTGCCCGTCTACCTTCTATTTTGATGTAATTGACAAATATATGTATGGTTATCAAAAAAAATATATATATATAAATATCAGGAAAAAGATAAAAACATTTAAAAAAAAATATAAGAATAAATTACTAATTTGGCCTCAGCGGTTTAGGGCTTTAACTTTTTTAGCTCAAAAATAAATCTTTTGATATATCAAACCCCGATGTTGCATTTTATTACAGTTTTGGCTCTTAAGGCTAACTTTGTTAATAGTATAAGGGTATTTTGGATCATTTACATCTCATGGGCTATTTATGTGAATTACAAAGTTTTAATAATTAGTAGGCTATTATATAATTATTCAAATTACCAAAAACAACCCTTTAAATTTCTTCTCTTTTAAATGAGTTTTTTTGTTTGTATGTTAGAAAAATGTTTTTGTTTTTAAGTTTTTAAACTGTTTATGTTATTTTGGTTTTTAATTATATATTTATAAAAACATACCAATTTCAAACGTGGTTTTTATAAATTATACCATTTTTGTAAATCATTTTTTATGAACATTTTTTCCAAAATTATTCGTTTTTCAAAAAAAAATTAAATCTTTCAACCGTTTCAATATCTTCTGTTCATTATACAATACAAGTTAGAAACATTTATTGCTATTTTGGTTTTCTTTCATTGTTATTTATTAATAAACCATGTTCTAAATATATAAAAATAAATACTTCATTTTTAAAGATTTTGTTTTATATACTTTTTCGAAGTAATTCGTTAGACATCTTTCATTTAATTATGCAGTACAAGTTATAAAATTTTAAAATTTTTGGTCTTTTTTAAAATCTTTCATTTAATTATACAATATAAGTTAGAAATTTTTAACTTGATATAATGTTAGCAATTTAAACAAGTAAAACATAGCCGTTGCAAAAATAAACATTTAAACATATATTTTTTTTGAAAGGTTAACTTCATTCAAAAAAGGCCACGAACGGTCCTCAAAGTAAGGATCACCGGGCAAACAAACGTTACATCACCACAAGCGGGTACTTACACCAATCCTTCCAATTTACTTATAGTCGTTAAGAAATATAAGTTCGAAAAATGAACGATTTTAAAAATCCAAGGGATTAAAAGGTCGAACAATTCTAAGCAATGGAACGATGTTCAAAATGGATATTTTAAAAAAATTATAAAAAAGAAAGGTTTAAAAAAAGAGGTTAAGAAATGAACGATTCTAAAAAAGAACTATCCTAGTAGACAAAAAGTTTTATAAGATGAATAAATTTGAACAAATGAACGGGTTTAACAAACAAACAATGTAAGGAAATGAAAGACTTTTGAAAACAAATGATTTAAGAAAAAAGTTTGAAAAACTAACTAAAAAGATGTTTATAAAAAACAAAGCTTTAGAAAGATGTATTTTTTATATTTAAAACATTTTTTATTAAATAATAAGGAAAAAAACCAAAATAACAATAAACAGTTTAAAAATTAAATATAAAAATATTTTTTTAAAATATACAAACCAAAAAACTCATTTAGAAGAGAAGGAAAATTAGGGGGCTGTTTTTGGTAATTTGAGTAATTACATAATAGCCCGCTAATTATTAAAAGAACTTTGTAGTTCACATAAATAGCCCCTGAGGTGTAAATGGTACAAAATACCCTTATACTTAACGGAATAAATTAACAAAGTTAGTCTTAGGGGTTAAAACCGTTATAAATTCAACCTCAAGGTCTGATATGTTAAAAGATTTCTTTTTGGGCTAAAAGGGTTACACGGCCTAAACCACGGGGGCCAAGATAGTAATTTACTCATAATATAAAATTTAGTACTAATTCATAGCGTATAAATTATAACTTGACTATTGAAAAAACTTTGAAATGATTTGTTTAGTTAACATAAATTTAAAAGGGTTTTAAAGCTAAAATAAAAGTTACAGGTATGTAAAACAATTATTAGTAGGTTGTAATTTAAAAGTTATGTGAATACTATGTTACACTTAACCTACTATATTATACTTAACCTACAATGTCAAGATGCTCTTTCTTTATTTTTGAAAGGGGTTGATTCAGACGTAAAAGAAATATAAATTTATTATTATTATTTTAACATTTTATTTCTGTTATTTAACAAAGACATTTTATTCTCAAATTAGTTAACCGAGAGAAAAATACTGTTATAGACATTATATACATGAAATGGTTTTATACAAATTATTTAATTAAAACTTGTCAATAATGGGATCTTATTTCAGACTATTCTTATTTCTATAAATCACGAGAAAATATCATATTAACCTACTCAAACTCAAACACTCTAGTCTCTTTCATATGATGATGTGTTGTAATTAACATCAACAAATTGTATGATTTTATAAAATGTTAAAAATTTTAAACTTGATCAACGGCTAATTGTTTGACAGATTATGAGTGTTATTATATTTAAGCATGATAAAAACTACATTTATTAAGATCTAGGCTCTTGAGTTTTAAGTTATTCAATAACTAAAGTTTCTAATGTTACAACTTTTAAGTCAAGCATGATCGAATTAGCTTCAAGCTCTTATGTTGCATTAATAGTTATCTCTCAAATATGTAAAATAAGCAAAAATGATCAAGATCCTATAAAACACTCAGATGCTCGAATCAGTCATAGATGGTGCAAAAGTTGGTGTAGAAGTATGGGGTTTGTGTGGAAAACTCTCGAAGATATAGACATTTACTAGCATTCATGAGAGAGGAGAGGAGTGTGCTCTTCAAATAGATCTCATCAAATGACACCACAACAAAGTCATGTCCTAGAAATGTGAGGGTACGAGATAGAAGCAAAGCAGTGACAGATCCAGAAAATTTTTTCATGGGTGTCGGAAATTTTTGACGGTCGGATATCTATCATATGATTTTGGATTTTTGGGTTCCGGTAAGGCCGGGTTGGGAAAATAATAACACCAAATCCATCATACACAATAAAAATATGCTATAAGAAAGTATATAATATCCATCTATTGTCCTCTATGGATATTTATATATCCATTTAAAAACGGAATATTACGTATTGTAGGCTAACTTTTCTAGTAAACTTCTTTTTGAATAATAAATACAACCAAAATCACATACAAATATCATTCATATGGAAAGTTTTCTTTTCTATAGTCACTTCATTATTATTGTTATTATTATCATGTTACTAAAGTTTAACATATTTGATAAAACCTCAATATTTGGTTACTTTTTTATTAAATTATATTTTAGAAGCTAATATATAAAATTATATTTTATATAAACATTATATAAAATTATATTTGATATAAACATTATATAAATCAAATATAACTAAATAAAATAGTGCATACTAGTTTACTTAAAAAGTTGTGTATGTTACTTCGTGTTTTAAACGATATAAATAAAAAAGAAACCTAGAAACTTATAATATGATAAGCTTAACTTAAAAAAAATTAGAAGCGGAAAACAAATTAAACTATTTAATAGTAAAAAGTTAAAAAAGTATAAAAACTAGACTAAAATAAAGAGGTCTTGGCCCACCTGTGACAAAAAGAAAAGGTTCCAGATGTGATCAAATATTTTTCTCACCTGAGTTTAGTTAGAAGGGAGGTCTCGGGTTGTTTAATCAAGTAATGAAGGTCATTGGATGGTTCAATGGTACGTCAATTATTCAATTAACCATTCAAAAAAAAAACTAGGCTAAATATTAGAATATAAGAAAATAGTCATAATATAATTTATACTTAAAAGATTAAGATGGTTTGTATCACAAATAAAATAAGAGAGGAAAGATTAAGATGATTTGGGCACGTGAAGAGGAGGACGAGGGCAGCGCCTGTTCGAGCAGTAGAGAACATCAGCTTAGAGTGTAGGAGGTGTAGAGGTAGACCTAGGTTGACTTGGGACGAGATTATTAGGAGAGATATGATAGACCTGCATCTTTCTGA
>BJCN01244513.1:0-13397 GCA_018326445.1 Flaveria brownii
ACTACAACCACCATCGACCTTCAACCCCATCCCCAAATCCACCCATCGAACCCGTGAACCCCAAATTCAACAGTCGACCACCATCATCGAACTCCACCATCGACCGACCCCCAATTCAATCTTTGATTTCCAAAATCAACCTTCAACCAACACCATCACCACCTTCAAACACCATCACCACCTTCAAACACCATCCCTGTCAACACAAAGCTAGAGAGAGAAAGTTATAGAGAGAGGGTGTCGGGGGCGAAGGCGGGTGTCGGCGTCGGTGAAGGCGGGTGTCGGCGAAGGTGCTCTGGCGTAGGTGTAGAAGGTGGGGCAGGGGGGGTGGCGTGGGGCAGCTCCAACGAGGCGTCGACCGCTAGAGAGAGAAAGTTGTAGAGAGAGGGAGAAAGTTGCAGAGAGAGAGGGAGAAAGTGGATGGGAGAAAGTTGTGTGTCAAAGGTTTAAAAACAATCTTAATATGTCATTTTAATAATTCGCAGATTTTAAAAAACAAACAGTCTTCTTATTACAGACTGCATACGTTTGGTCCACCTCTTCTCTTGCAGATGTCTGCAGATGTGGTCCGCAGACTGCAGACATTTTACCTCTTCAGAAACAAACAGCACCTTAGAAAACTCTCTTATCTGATTGTTATTTTATTTCATTTGGCCTTGTTTACAACACCATTTAACTGTACATTTAGAATTAAACTTATATTTTTTTTTCCAGACGTCAAGTTTTTTTTCTTCTGATAACTTGGCTGAACTTGCCGAGAAAAGTTTGATAAATAGAAGCTGTGATGTCTCTTCCCTTTGTCTTAGAAAAAACCCAATCCAATGCTGGAAAAATCCCTCACCATCTCTACTCTTACAAGTCTTTCCCAATAGCTCTTGTAAAAATGGAGATTGACATCTTGATCAAATAAATGCAAAAAAAGATTAATAGTATTAAAAAAGAAAAAAAAAGGACAAACATTTTCATTTTCATAGTAAAATGTATAACTCGCAACCAGTTAACTAAAAAATCAATCATAAATCAAGGTCTTCACATCCAGGGCTAATTAAAAGCCCCTTGATCTTCTCCATTAGTATTAAGTATTTGAGTTGAAGTCTCTTTCACTCTCTTTTATTTACTACCACTAGTAACAGTCTATTACAAAGCTTTAGCGTTATAATTTCAATCCGCCACCAGCACCTTTGTCAATCAAATTCCACAGGGCAGTTTTTGCTTCCTCAAGTGTTTCAACCCCATGCCCTTCTTCAAATGCTAGCCTCTGTATGTTAAACTGTCAAACATACACAAATCAGCATCTCCTCTAAAAAAAATTTGAAGAGAAGGTGTTTACTAGTGGCATTTACCTGTGCACCTTGGCGGACACGAACATCTGTCCCCTTGCTATCTATTGATATCAGTGCTGCATCATCCACCTCCGTCTCCAACGATAACAACTCTTTTAGGGGCTTTGAGAAAATTGCATTCAGCTCCTAACATGCATAACATTCGCATCATCAATCAACCAAACTGCAAACAACGTGGATTGATTCCGATTAACATGAGACTCACCTTCAGGTTTTGCTCGCCTCCATCCACAGCAATCTTGTCAGGTCGAAGAGCCTCATATTCCCTTACATTAACCCAAGCAACTGTCCCAAACCCTCCAATGAAATATATATCACTGCTTCAAACAAACATAGATGCATACTACAATCTGATTATATTCTGCTCATGAAATAATGCAACACTAGAGTATTCAAGTTATGCTGCATAATGAAAAGACCTTATATTTTGCATTCTAAAGTAGTAAAAGTTGCCCCATTGCTGTGAAGGCCCCTGTTGATGTTTTGCTATATACTGCTTATGAGCCCATTCCTAGAAAGAAGATAAAAACGACTTGATATATTTCGTTTGTTAAAAAGAAGATCAAAAAATGCTTTCCAAATAACAGTTATATATTTGCAAAATGAACAACCTGCTCATCTTCCGGGAGAGGAAAAACATCACCAAAAATAGTAACCCTTGCGTTTGATAAGCCACTCCAACCAGGTATCTACAAAGACAAGTGTAAAAAAAAAGGTATATTCTGTAGATGATTTAACATGTGCTACTACTATACGAACCTGTACCACCAATGTACACCTTGGATCTGATAACAGGTTCCTCGTGTGTATAGCTAATGGAGAAAAAGAAAATATTGGATCTGCAAGTTAAATGTAAGGAGAATCAGAAATATATAAATAATCATAGTCCAGAACAGAACAGAACAGAACAGAACAGAAGAGGGAGGAACTTACGGCCCATTGCATCTGGTGCGAAGTCTACGAGGGAGCCAAATGGATATCCCTCACGTCGATGGTGCATCCGGGACATTACGGTGCACAAGTGAGCAAACCTAGCCTTGAGTTGAAAAGGAACATATAACATAATTAATACAAGTAAGAAATAGTGAAAAGGAGTAAGTTAGGGAGGGGGTAGGTACCTGTTCCATGAGATTGCGAACGGCCAAAGCTGGTCTAGGCAAGTCATGGACGGAGGTTGCACTCTGCACGCCTCCAGATATCGGGGTCCGGAACAGCCCAGCCCTAGTGCCACTTCCACCTCCACCTCCACCTCCAGGTGCCATCACATCTGACTTGCTTTTTAGGTTTTCCTTGAGAAAGACAACCCCGTCAGGCATCATCATTCAAGTCATTATCATTACAAAGCATCAGCAGGCGTTTGAAGTATAAATAAACTACTACATCACATCTATTTTTGAAATTCTACTTGGCATATGCAATGATTTTGGAAGATAACTTTGTTTTATGGCATCCCAATCATTCATTGGATACAAGTTTTAGTTAAACAGTCTGTCTAGGTATTTGCGTTAAGTGAAAGCATCTTCAGTTAACGTTGATGTAACTCAGAAAAGCAGTAAAAGTGCGTTGATAGATAGATTAGATAGATACCAGAGAAGAAGAAGAGGCAGGTAAGGTAAATCCATTATCAAGGAGTGGTTGTCCCGCACCAGCACCAGCACCAGCAGCAGCATCATCATCAGCCGAAGCTTGAGGAGCAGCAGCACGAGATCCAAATCCATTAAATGTTCTGGGAAGCCAAAGTTTCACTTTCAGTTTCAGTTTGAAAGGAGTCGAGTGCGTCTCTTGAAGCGTGGGTACCAACATACTGCTTGAGAGAGCTTCCATGGAAACACCGCACGACACTAACAAATATTAAATTATTATAGGTATCAGTTTCAATTCCACAACACTCGCATCACATAGCAAGGGTTTTCTTTTCAACACGAAATCAAATGAAACTCTCTTCTCTTCTTTTCTTAAATTTTCCTTTTAGAATAAAGAAAGACAAACCCGGCCCATAGAGGTAGGCCGTGGCTTTTGGGCCAGGCTTTTTTATTGATTTATGATTATAATTAGATAGACAGCTAGCTATTGGTTTGTCTTGTATAAAACAAAACAGCCATGTGTTGTGTTGTGTTGTGTTCTTCTACTGATACAGATGCAGATGCAGGCCCATATTTATTTATTTATTTAATTGAAAAATCAACATCATCAAGCTAGCTATTTGTTTGACAATGGTTGGTCCATCACCATCCACCCACCCTCCCTATTTGACGTTTCTTCCATGGCACCTTTAGAATAAATACTATTACTAGCAACTAAACTTTACTTCATCAAACCTGCTCCCTTGTTCTCTTTTCTTTTCTTTTCTGAGGCTACTGATTTATCCTCAGGTTGATCTCATCATGAATCTTCCCAAGCTTCAATCTTTTACTGTTTTCAACAATACCCACCTCAAGTTTTTGGCTCTTGTTAGTTTATTATTGGTTCTTGGAGCATCTTTAAGTTCATATTTCCAGCCAGGTGGAAGCTTAAAATTTAATCCTGTTCCAAACAGAATGAGAAGCAGAAACAGAGCTATAGTGGCATCAAAGAGGCCAGGAGACCCTCCGGTGTTGGCTTACTGGATTTATGGATCGAGTGGAGATGGGCAGAGGATGCGGAGGCTTTTGAACGCTGCTTACCATCCCAGAAATCAGTACCTTCTGCTACTTGATGAGCCAGATGAGAGGACAGATCTGGCGCTCTATGTCCAATCTCACCCCTTGTTTACTGCTTTTGATAATGTCAACGTCATCGGCCGCACTTATCCCCTCAACCACATGGGAGGATCTGGCCTCGCTGCATTGCTTCACGCCTCTGCATTGCTTCTCAAACTCACTACATCCTGGGATTGGTTCATCCCACTTGCTGCTTCTGATTACCCGCTCATGACTCAGGATGGTATACAATACATCTCTCTTTGCAAATTGGTATATGGTTGGGAAACTAATCAATAATGTGACACTAAATTTTAATTTTCACAATCAAAAACATTATGCTTCTTTTCATTCATAACAACAGCTTAAATCTTTACATTTGATGCTTATCAAAACGTTTAGTTGCAGATTGATGATTCATTGAACCACAACTTTGTTCAGTTCCAAACACAAAATAACACACAAACTCTGGTGCACTTTTCTGCCACTTATGTCATCTCCTACAGTTTGGTGCCACGGGCCTCAATTTACTTTCTATCGAATGCAATGCAGATATCCTCCACGCTTTTACATTCTTGCCTAGGGATCTCAATTTAGTACATTTTGCAAACACCAGCAGCTCTGACGAGTAAGCAAAACATACAATATTAGCTTCCCCGAATCATAATTTTATTTATATAATTTCTTTTTATGTTTATCATCGATATACATACATGCACACTCACAAGTAGGCAAGTAGCTACTGGCTAGGATGAAAAGGCTCAAGTATAGAATTTATATCGAAACACAAACGTAAACACAATTTTACTAATAAATTCTCTTGTATTATAACTTGGAAAATAACTCAAAACCAAATTACAATACCATGCACTCTGTACTCTATCTCTAACCCAAACTTGGCTATCTATATATAGTGCTCTAGATTACAATTAGATTAGAATAAATCTCCTAACTAATAGCAGTTTATTCTTATCCCTTTATCTCTTTATCCCTTTGGAAGCTTAAACCGACTTGTTTAAATCTCCTTCTTGGACCGGCCCATAATGCCAACTTGCACTTGGGCCTTTTACTCGGAAATTTCTCAACAAAGACTAAGAACCAACTCATCACCAGAATCATATACAACTTTTTTATGTGATAATTTGGTTCTGATTTGGTGCAGGGATGAACGGGTTAAGCAAGTGGTTGTGGACCCTAGCCTCTATGACCGAAAAAGGACTCCAATTTTTTATGCTAAAGGGACTAGAAATGCCCCCAATACATTCAAGATCTTAGCAGGTAGGTAAAGTTGTTTGACCACAAGGCACAAGCTGTTGTGATTTGGTTTGTCATGTGTTTCATGAATGAAATTAACACAGGTTCCCCTTGGGTGATCCTAAGCCGCTCTTTCATAGAGTTTTGTATAAAAGGATGGGACAACTTCCCTAGGAAACTGCTTATGTACATGAGCAACGTAGCATCTCCTCTTGAATTCTACTTCCAAACAGTGATATGTAACTCACCCAGTTTTCATAACACCACAATTGACAATGATCTGAGATATGTTATGAGCAGAAACGATAGCCTGAGCAAAATAGGTGAGATGGTAATTGTTGTGAGCAATGAAGACGATGCAGTGCTGCAGGAGATTGACAAGAAGGTGTTAAATCGGTCAGCAAATGGGGTTGTGCCTGGAAAATGGTGTTTGGAGAAAAAAGCGAATGTGAGTAGAAATGGTGATGTAGGAAAAGATAAATGGAAATGGGTAGATATCAACACGGTTGAGGCAAGCCCTCGTGGTGTGAAGCTGGGGCTAACATTGTCCCGGCTTGCTAGTGAGAGACATGATGTTTGCACAAGCTGAAGAGATAACTGGGCGGGTGTAGGTAGGTTAAGTAATATTAATTTCATGCTATGGAGTTCCACTATCAGTTAGCTATAAAGAATCATAGTGCATTGTTGAAACATGTATATGTATTCTTTTTCATCTGTATTAGTAAAAGGAAAAACAGTTAAGCCGCCAAAACTTTTACAATGAATAGCATTGTACACATTATTAGATTATAAGCTAGGCTAATAAATATTATATGAAAATCGTAATTACAATTTACAAGGGTAGTTCTTGGCAGTTAAGATCTGATGCATTGCAACGGTTGGCATGCAAAAGTCACAGATGGTTTGGTATGTATATATAGATAAGCAGACCACTAAGTTCATTTGATGATCGTATATCATAGTAACATAATTGTTGATCAATATTTCCAATTATTTTCCATCACACAATCCTCTATATAAGGTAGAGGAAACAACTGTAAAGCGATCACCTCATATGTCTAGCTTGTTGTATTCCTCAAATAAACAATACACACTAATAAAACACAGACTTGCAAGTTCTTCAAATGACAGTGTACAGGGCTATTTATAGTTGTCGTTTTGACAGTTACAAGGCGGTTAATGACAGTTATGTGGCACCAAACATGGCATGTTAGATAACTGTCAAATGATCTGCTAAACACCTACTGCACCCATATTGTTTACACATGTGAATGACACTAATACATACATATTTACAAACTAATGATACATTGATACTTGATATTGAGATATCAACATTATGCCAATAATCACCCCCATATTCAACCGGTTTTTTGCATTTGTTGCCTTTCACCCTTTTCATATTTTTAGTTGTTACTAAACCCATCTCTTCAAGGTATTTCCACGTCATCTTAGTTTCATCCAATTTCTCAACATCATCCCACTTTAAAATTATATTCAAACTCTTCATCTGTACACTCTTGTTCCATCGATTTATTCATAGTGGCTTTCTTCTGGTGATCTTCTTCAAATGTTTTAATGATGTAATATGTTGCTACAAAGGTCCTAACCCAGTGGTTAAGAACAGAGAGCAGTGCAAGACGAATCTCAATGCTTTGGCTCAGGCTTGGGTTATGAGAAAATATAGTGGAGATATGTTTTGGTGCTTATTGCTGTGTTTTTTGCCTTCACTGGTTTGCTGGTATGGCTTGGGTATTTATACCAGCCATGTCCTTATGCTGTATTCTATTTTTGGTACCCTATGGTTATTGTTCCGAAATCTATCTTTCTTTAACAAAGGATCTCTCTTTTTGGTGCAAAGGGTTTCTGACTTAGTATTACGCTATTTTGTCATTATAGTTGACTTTGACTTCCTCTTCTGTCAAATTTGTCTTATATACTTCTTGTTATTATGTCTTGTTTATATTCTTTGTAGTCCAATGGATTTCCTATTTCTTTGGCGAGGCTTTTATACTTATGACCTCCTGCGACTTAGGAAAACATTGACACGTACGTTCCAAGGTGTGGAGTATTGTTTCAGTAGTAATACTCGTGGTGACTTCTCGGCGTGTAGGGCGTTTAGCCGCAGCTTGCCTTGGGATGACATGCCCAGCCGTAGCCCCTCTCGTCTGTGGCGTATGCCTAGCCGCAGCCTACCTTGGTTATCGGCCGCGACTCCGCTGTCCTCAATGCCATGTGGTTGGCTGCGGCTTCTATTCTCTAGTCGTGGTTCTTTCTTGCTAAAGCGGTTTTTGTCAAGTCAATCCCCGATCTATACTGGTACCCCATCTTGTCCCCCCAGTCCAATATTATGATGCCAATTATCATGTTGGATTATACTGATTTAACTCATGGTTCTTACCTGCTTTTGTTCCTTTATTTGTATATTTATTACCTTTAAGGGAATCTTTTCCATTATGTCCCCTCAGCCGCCCCATGCCCCTTTAGATCTTATCGGCCGCCCTATGTCTTGTTAGTTGTCACCTTGGCTGTCATGCGTAGGTTTCTTTGGTGTTCAATCGTCTCGCCTATGGGGTGTGCCTTCGGTAGCCGCTCCTATATGGGTAGGCCTTTGGTAGTCGCGCCTATGGGTCGTCCCTCGGTAGCTGCGCTTGTGTATTGTGTTTTTCGGTAGCCGGCCTATGTGGTCGTCCACTTGGTGACCGCCTTTTTCTCCCACTCTTTTCCTATAAATAAGAGGTTCCTCCTTTTCATTTTTACTCCTTTCTTTTTCCTCTTTCAATGTTGTTGTTTGTGTAGGGATGTGTTGATCTCTTCCCCACGTCAAAGGCTCGTGATCAATCCTTGCGGCTTGCGTTCCTTCTTTATTTGCCTTTTTCACAGTTGAAGCTTGTGAGGACGAGACTTATTCTCCATATCGGTTAGTCCCTTATCTTGCCCTCTTCTCTTTTTATGGAGTATAGAAGTGATATGCACATTTAGAGGTCGGTTATTAGTCAGGATTATTTGAATAACTTTGTAATCTAGTATGGCGTAGGTCGTAGCTTGAACCCTTTAGTTCCTTCCCCTGAATCATCTGTTAAGGATGCTCCTCCGGGCACTATTGCACTTTATTGCTCGTTTTTTAGTTTTTCGAATTTCATAATTCCCATTACTCGATTCTTGCGTGCCCTTCTGAGTTATTATGGCATACATCTTTCACAAGTGGTCCCTCTCGGCTTAACCAAGGTTTTCCATTTTGAGGTATCGTGTCGGGCTCATCAACTAGTACCTGAGGTTACGCTTTTCCGGGCCTTTTACAAACTTGCTCATGTTGGTGATTGGGTGAATTTTGAGAAATGTAAAGCCCCTCGCCCTTCCATGGTGTCTCGGTCGCTTACTAGTTTAACACATTGGAAAGACCATTTTTTCTTTATTTCCTCTAGCATTATTCCCTTTGAAATAAGCTGGCTGCATCCTCCAAAAAGGATTGATGACCCGTTACCCGAAGACAAAGACTATAGCTTGTCTAGCTATAATACCCTAAAATCCATACCCACAACATTGCAGCCCTTTTCTGAGCATTATCTTGTTATGGTCGGTATTAGCCATAACTGGGCTGAGCCTAACCTGCTGCCATGTATGTCTTATAAGGGCCAACGTAAGTGACTTTTTCTTTTTGTTAATGCATATTGTTGTTGCTAACCATACCTTTCTTTTGACCTATTTTTTTCTCTTACAGGCATGGGGTTATTTGATTGTATGAAGCTATCTGCCAAGGAGGATGTTACTGAACACACTGAGCCTTTACCTTTGAATTCTCCACCCATCTTAGAGACCACCGGTAGTTTCATGGTCCATCATGGTCCATGCTGGGGAGTCTGTCCCGAATTTGTTAGAGATCCGCAAAGCTCGTAACAATGATGGTGCTTCTCCTATGAAACGAGTCAAGACCGCTTTACGTAGGAAGGGCTTAGGTGCTCCCGGGTTGAAGCCGAAAATGTCCCCTCCTCCTCCTATGGTCGTAGCTGGCAAAGTTGGCACTTCCTCAGCCGCGGCTGATGGTTCTTTGACCGGGGAATCATCTTACGATTCTTCTTCTTCCGGTGATTGTTCTACCGAATCTGGGAATGATTCCAATAAAGGGAAAGTTGTTGTTGATTCTCATGGTGATTTTATAGAAGCAACCGGGTTGAATCCCCATGAGAAGTTTGTGCCTGACTGGAATTTGGTTAACAGATCACTCTTGAGAACTCCTGAACTAAGTAGGGAGTATATGTACTTGGCTCGTCCTCCTGCTAAGGCTTTAAAACTCAAAAACTTAAGCAAGAGGGAATTGTCTGATTCTGGTTGTTCTGTGGTTGTGAATGGTTTCTTATCTTTTGTTGAGGTTCATAATCATTAGCTTGAGAGTAATAAGGAGGCTTGAGGGTTGAAGAAACAAGTCTTATGGTTAACGGATGAAAATGCCTCCTTTAAGCTTTGTTGTGAATTGGTCAAGAAAGAAAAAGAACAAGTTACAAAAAAACCTTGGTGAAGCACAAAAGAACCTTTCTTTTCAGGCTGACGCTACTAACGTATTAATGCTGAATTGAAAGACCTTGACATTTATCTTCAAAACATATATATGAGCTTGAGGCCTTGGTTTCTTCTCTGGAGTCCAAGAAGGAGTGGATTGTTTCAACTGGTATTGGTTTGGCCTTTAACAAGATCCGTAATAGTGACGAGTATCTGGATACGTTGGCGGAAATCAACTCTCTTTTGGACAAAGTTGGGTATAACGCCGATTTGGTAGACGGTGGTCGTCTTGTTGCTGAAGGTAAGAGACCGAGGATGTGAAGAACTATAACAAGAATGATTTAAAGGATTTACAGATTCTTTCCAAACGTTTTGATGAAACTTCTTTTCCTATGACCGGAGCCATCGCTGCCCTTGCCTCTTCTGATCTGGATGCTATTAAGGCTTTCCTTACCCCGCCATGACGCGGAGTTGGACTTTGTTTTCTTTGTTAGCCTTTTGTTAAGATGTTTCTTTGAATGCTATCGTAATTTCCATGTTATTTTGCTATTGTATTAATGGATGTCGCTGTTATCTTAAGTTGCAATTTTTGAGAATTGGAACTTCGATTTATGTGTTGATGGGTGGTTTTTAGTTGTTATTAACGCCTTTGCCTTGTGCCGAGGTTATTGTCAATAATTCCCGAGCCGCGACTGTCATATTTGAGATAGGGGCAGCGGCTGTCTTAATGGGACACGGGTCGCGGCTGCCTTAGTGGAACACGGGTCGTGACCGCAGCTATTGTTGTTAGGGCTGGGTCGTTAGGGCTACGACTGTCTTAACGGGACATGGGCCGCGGCTGGTGTATATCCTAAAAAGTGTATGCCTATTTTTTATGTCAAACTGAATGTCATCGAGTAACTTTTCTAGATTTTCAAACTTGGCTTGAGTCAAACCAAATGTTATTGAGTTTGTTTATTTGGAACAAATAAGCTTGGTTGCTGGCTTGAGTTAACCCAAACATTATTGAGTTGTTTTCCTGAATCGCTCAAGCTTGATTTCTGGATTGAGTCAACCCAAGTGTTATTGAGTTGTTTTACTAAATCGCTCAAGCTTGGTTCTGGCTTGAGTTAATCCAATCGTTATTGAGTTGTTTTACTGAACCGCTTAAGCTCGGTTTCTAGCTTGCGTTTTATCATTGCTATTTTGCATGAATTTTAGTACACGACTGTGTAGATGCAATTGCTGGTGCTTGTTCGCACCTTCTTTTAGGAAAATTGAATTACATCGATGGTGTCCGATACATAGTGCTTGGTTACATGTAACATTTACGGAGTTGTGCTCTGTTCCAAGTGTGTGGTATAACCCTACCATCTAAATATCTGAGCTTATAAGCTCCATTTCTTCCAGCTTCCACTACTTGGTATGGACCACCCATCGTGGTCCTAGCTTTCCTTGAGTTTCCATCCTTCTCGCTTCATTACTTCTTAAGACGAACTCTCCTTCCTTGAACTTGTTTCTTTACCTGAGTATTGTAATATTGTTCCATTTTTTTCTTGTGCCTAGCTTCACGTATAGCCATTATCATTCTTCGCTCCTCCAATAGGTTCAAGTTAAAGCGTAACTACTCCTCATTATTTATTTCCAGGGCTTCTGTGACTCGCATTATTGGTAAACCTATCTCCGCCGGTATCATAGGTTCCGATCCATATGTTAAACTGAATGGTGTTTCCCCATGGCTTGTCTTTGGCATAGTTCTGTGAGCCTAGAGGACGCTTGGCAATTCCTCCACCCAGTTGTTTCCTTCAAACCCCAAGCGAGTTTTTATGCCCTCCACTATACTCCTATTGATTCTCTCTACTTGTCCATTACCTTGAGGATGTGCGACTGAGGTTAAGATTTGTTGGATCTTCAACTCGTCACACCAATTTTTGAATGGGTTCTCAGCAAATTGTCTGCCGTTATCCGTTACTATGAATAGCAGAAGTCCGAAACGGAAAATGATGTGTACCCATACAAACTTTTTCACTTGCTGCCCTGTTATCGATGCTAGGGCCTTCGCCTCCACCCATTTGGTGAAAATAATTGAGCGCCACTAGTAAAATTTTTACTCTTATTGCGGACTCTAGGAAAGGTTTAACAATGTCCATGGCCCATTTTTAGAATGGCCAAGCAGCATTGACTGGGTTCATGTCGTTCTTTGGCGGAAAACACATTGGTGCGTGTCTTTGGAAACTCTCGCATTTCCTAATTTCTTCTGTGGCTCTTTGGTGCATCCCGGGCCAATAATATCCTGCACCCATTGCCTTAGTCACCACCATCCTTGGTCCCACATGTATCCCGCACACACCTTCATGTATTTCATGTATCACATAGGTGGCCTTATCTTTTGTTAAGCATCTTAGAGACGATCCCATATATGACCTGTGATAAAGCACTCCTTGTTGTAGCTCATAATATAACGCTCTTGCTTGTATTGCTCGTGCTTTTCCCCTTTCCTTTGGTAAATCTCCTTCTGTTAGGAATTTTATTATCGGAGGATCTCAGCCTCTAGTTTGATCAATTAGGTTGTATTCGCAGCGGATTTAGCTCGAGAATTAAACAATTAAGCAAGAATACGAAAGATATTGCATGTAACAGTAAAATTATAGAGAGAGAGAGAGAGTAATTCTGCAAAAAGGTGTTTTCTATTAGATCACACGCTTCGGTGCCATTTACAATTAGGTCGCCTTCTTTTATAGGAGAAATGACCTATGCTGACGTCACTTGATAGTGACATCAAACGGTTATTAACAAACTACTGATGTTAACACTAACTACTGAAGATGTCAAAACAGCTGACATCTTCTTATAAAAATCCTAAGTGTTAACATCTATTACAACTGCTGAAAGGAAAATAAAACTGCTGAAAACTACAACGACTGAAGAACAAACTCTTCAGTCATTTTACAAGTACTAAAACTATAACAGCTGAAGAACAAGCTCTTCAACTGTTGTACAAACTACTGAAACTAGAAATTACAAACTACTGAAAGAAAAACATCACAACAACTGAAGACAACTTCTTCAGTTGTTGTGACAAAGTCTGAAGCTTCAACACTTGGTCTTCAGACTTTGATCTTCAGATGATTCATCAGCTGATGACTTCAGTAGTTGTCATCAGCTGATGTCTTCAGTCTTTATCTTTAGACTTTATGCATCAGTTGTTGATCTTCAGCTTTTGATCTTCAGCACTTGTCTTCAGTACTAGAAGTCTTCAGTACTTGTATTCTTCAGTACTTCAGACTTCAGTACATATCTTCAGCACTTGGATCTTCAGCTGTTGTTCTTCAGATCTTTGATCTTCAGCTGTTGAGTCTTCAGGCTTTTTCAAACTGCTGATGAAGCTTTCAGCAGTTGTTGTGATGTCATGTGGGACTTAGAGGATTTTCTGATCTGGCTCATTGGTTCTTTTGGTCCAATAATCTCCCCCTGAACCAACGCAGCCAAAACCTCTAAGTTATTTATTATCCCACTTATTGATGGCAGAATGATCTGGTCTTTTTCCTTCTTGATCAGCATAGAAGATGACCTAATTAAGCACTGGCCTGGGAAGAGGTCTTAGAAATTTGTTTGGCATAGTATGGATGGGAACTCTGTTTTGGGG
>BJCN01244675.1:0-10625 GCA_018326445.1 Flaveria brownii
CTAGGAGCAGTATTCACTTGCATTGCCTCCCTTAAGTCAAACACATTAAATTAAGAAAATAACTAAAATGAACTGAATGGTTCAAACGGTCCAAAAGTTGTTCATGGTGCAATATTAATGCATTAAACCTCCTAATCAGTTTCTTGTGTATATCAGATTCGTAGTTCAATTTAAGCCAAAAGTTGTTCATATGTGTGCAGCCTTATCGCCTTGCTTCATAAGCCCCATTTTCAGGCGCATTTCAGGCCAAGTTTCAACCAAAAATTGTTTGAACTGGTATGAAACAATTACACTTAGAACCAACCTAAACTAGCCCAAAGCAAGCCTAAAACATGTCTCGCTTAAACAAACCCTCTCTTTAAACCGCCTGGAGCCTAGGCTCAAGGCTCCCTTGCGCCTTTGACAATTATGCTGTAGAATACTCCTTAAGCATAAATAAAGTACCAGACCTTGTCATAGTGTTACCACACAAGTTAAAAACTTTTCTTCATCTTAATGTTCCTAGTGGAACTCTGATTTCACGGCAATGGAACCAAATGATAGAACCCAAAAAGTCAGCTTGATTAACTTCAAGTAAAAAGTACAGATAGAGCCCTGTTCGAGAAGGGTGATCTCCGATTACAAGGATTAGAAACCCTACTTTTGATAAACTAAACAAAGACAGCCACACACATCCTAAGAAGTAAACATAAATAGGAAGAATAGGGGCAATTAGGCTGCAGTTACTCCCTAAACATTAGGCTGCAGTTACTGAATAGGGACAATTAGGCTGCAGTTACTCCCTAAACATTAGCTAAGCAGCACAGTTAGGCTGCAATTAGTTCCTAAACAATAGCTAACCATTCTCCACTAACCCACTAGGTTGTTGCCCCTTTAACCCGGTACCAAGGCCCACCAACCCACCTAATTAGGATCTGGGTTTGTATCAGGAGGATTCAGGGGGTGCTAGTGAAAGGCTATGTGCAGAAATATGGAGTTGACTACGAAGAAATGTTTGCCCCTATTGCTAGGTTAGAGACTGTTAGATTAATTCTAGCTTTAGCGGCTACAAACAGGTGGAGGGTTCATCATTTAGATGTCAAGACAGCCTTCTTGAATGGGGATTTGAAGGAGGATGTGTATGTGACACAACCAGAAGGCTTTGTAAAGTCTGGCAAGGAGGGGTTAGTGTATAAACTCATTAAGGCTCTATATGGCCTTAAGCAGGCTCCAAGAGCCTGGAATGAGAAGTTACATGATACCTTGTTAGAGTTTGGTTTCAAAAGGTGTCCACAGGAACATGCAGTGTACAAAATCAGTCTGAGGAAGGGTCTGTAATAATAGGAGTGTATGTGGATGATTTAATTATGACTGGTTCTAGTACAAGGATGGTTGAGGAGTTTAAAGTAATGATGAAGTCCAAGTTTGAGATGACAGACCTTGGATTGTTGAACTACTACTTAGGCATAGAGGTGAAACAAGAAGAAAATGGTATCTTCTTGAATCAATTTGGGTATGCTAAGAAAATTCTGGAAGAACAGAAAATGTGGGAGTGCAACTCAACCAAAGTCCCTATGGATCCAGGGTTGAAATTAGGGAAAGATGAGGATCAGGATTCTGTGGATGCTACAATGTATAGAAGGGTCATAGGATGTTTGAGATACTTAACTCAAACTAGACCTGACTTGAGTTACTCTGTGGGTATAGCAAGCAGATTCATGGAGTCCCCTAGAACTACTCATTGGCAAGCAGTTAAGCACATACTAGATCATGGTATTTGGTATGAATGTGGCTGTAGTGCTCTTACCTTAGTAGTCCCCTAGAACTACTCTAGATCATGGTATTTGGTATGAATGTGGGAAAATTGATGATTTAATGGGCTATAGTGACAGCTCTCATGCTCCTACTAAGGTAAGAGCACTACAGGTATGGTGTTCTACTATGGAGGAGGGCCTGTTAGTTGGGTTAGTCAAAAGCAAGAAACTGTTGCTTTATCATCATGTGAGGCAGCGTTTATAGCTGCAACTGCTACTGCTCAACAAGCTGTATGGTTAAGAAGTGTGTTGGAAGTTTTGACAGGTGTTAAGGCATGTCCAATTTTGATACATGTGGATAATAAGTCAGCTATTCAATTAATGAAGAATCCAGTGTTTCATGGAAGATCTAAACACATAGATGTCAGATTCCATTATATAAGGAGTTGTGTTGAAAGGGGTTTGGTAGTAGTGAAACATATTTGTGGAGAGGAGCAAAAGGGTGATATTCTTACAAAGGCACTACCGAGGCTGAAATTTTCTGATATGAAAAGGCTGCTGGGAGTAGGTTCAATAAAAGAATTAAGGGGGTGATTGTTAGTTTGATTCTTTGTATTGTATAGAAATAAAGTTTTGTTCTTAGAATGTAGAGATTGCATAGTGTAAGGACCAATTGTGTAAATAGTTAGTTAGTTCATCTAACTACTATAAATAAGTGGGGTAGGGTGTATTTTGTTTTTAACACTTTTGTATAAAACTTGGATGACCGTTATGTTCAGTTAATATCATTCTTATTCGAGCAGTCATTCATCTGCTTTCATTGCACTTTGTTCAGCTGGGCATTTTGGTAAATTGCTATCTTCCTTTCACTCCCCTATGAATTGCATGCCTTGATTGTTACCAAACTCAATAAATAATGTTAAAATGGGAAGTAGAAATCTGATCCATGTTGAAAACCAGATCCAGTGCGCAACTAATCTACAAACTGCAAACTTTGCAGAACGCTTTTGTATGTGAAAAGCTTAATACTGCAATAGAAACTCAATCTGGGAGGGAGGGCATATCAGAATGAAGATAATTTGTGTATATATTTATGTATATATGCGTATGTGTATGGATCTATATATGTATAATCGTATAAATATATTCATGTCTATATTTGTATATAATTTTGTGTCTATATGTATATCTATGTGGGACTGGATTAAAACAATGCTTCTGCACTGATGACTTGTATAATTATATTGTAGCAGTTTCAACTTTAAAGCACATGGGACATTTCTTCGTATAGCCTCTTGTATAATTATATCGTGACTGTTTAATTTCCTATTTGTAGAATGCCGATTTCATAAAGTAAATTCAGATTTTGTTGTCACATGACGCTCTTTTTAAGCGTTCACTTATTGTTGTTGGCAGGTTGGACCTCCTGACCTTATATCATAACAAGATGTCTAGCATTACTTCCATTTTTCAACTGAAAGTGGAATACATATAAACTTATATCTCTACATCTTAGAATTTGTTTACTCGACTCGAATCCTTATGTTTCGTAGCCAATAATTAGAAGTATGATGAGTTGGTCTTGAGGATTACCTTTATCTCAGTGTCTGTATTCACCACATGATGTTCCTCCTCTTTACATCTTCTGTAGCGTTCGATCACCGAATTCATGCTGCTAAAAGTTGCATAATGTCAATAGTTTGATACAAAACATTGAAACATGTCTACTTAAATAGTTGTACTTGTTTTGTGACTGCATAATCAACTCTTGTTAAGAATAATATGTGGTCGTGGTTCTTTATATTAAATTGATTCCGTACATATACCTACATATACATTCACACACACACACATATATTTTACATTCCCCCACGCATACACATACACATACACATACATATAGATACACATATATAGATACTATAATTAAGCAATTGTTTCTTTTTCATACACATACACATACACATACATATAGATACACATATATAGATACTATAATTAAGCAATTGTTTCTTTCTCATATTAGTTTTAAGTTTCCAATCAACAATGGGTTATGTATAGGATACATGAACACATACTTGCATATACACATACACGCATACACACGCATGAATACATGCATACATACATATACACATTATACCTAAAAATCCTCATACATACACACACAAAACGCATATATATACCTAAATGCATACACACAGAGATCGATACATACATATACACGTACACATAAACATGCATATATACTATGTATATATACAACTAGATATACATTCATGCATACACGTGTGTGTGTACAAATGAGTCATTATTAGCCATTTTGACAACTGACAAATTAAAGTCGGTTAAAGTATCCAATGTTCATTATAATCTAAAATCATTCTTTTCACTCTAATATTACTAAAAGACGTCAATACGAGTTAGGAATGTTGGAGTGCGTACTTGTTCGAGGTTAATTTGATTTCTAGCATCAAGAAACCCGAGGGTTCAAGGAGATAGTGCCCACTAGGCAAGGTCCAAGGGGTAGCCCTAGGCCGGGCTAAAGGATAAGCCTATGGAAATTTCTTTGGATTAGACATCAATATAACATTAGTAGAAAGTGGTTCATGAGTAGGAGTTGATTTATTAGTTATCATCTGATAGGAACCTTGTTATTAGTAAAAACTGTAGTGGCTATGCGATTAGTGGGAACCATGAGATGAGTAGAAGCATATGTTATAGTCTCGACTATTACCGTTTATAGGATGTCATGAGCTAACAATCTGTAGTAAATAACTCACTATTGACAGAAGTAACCACTAAGAGCAACAAGTCACTGCTTGGATAAGGAAATTGCCAGCGATAACTTGTCGTTAGGAAATGTAATCAGTTACCGGAATAAAAATCCAGCCATTGTAACCGTCAAGTTGGCACCTTTCATAAAACATTGTTTCTTTTGGCCAAAACATATTAAATGACGCACAGCCAATAAATGTGAACTTTAGGTTGTTTTGGGTACAGTTTTAACAACAGTATATACATAACTGTTCTTGGTTCTTTTTAAATTATTTGGTTAATGTTTAAAGAGTATAATCAAAATACTTTAGTCTGAGGGTGAGAGTGATTAAAGGATTGGACATAAGCTACTACAAAACCTATAACCGTTTAACCAAAGAAACAGTAGTATTCAACAAAAGGATATTGTTTTTGTCCTTTTATACTCATCTTGCATCTCATGTCGAATATAGTGCAAAAGAGGATTTCACGTTTACTTAGTATGTTTCATTTGGATTGGAGAAGAGCGACGGTGAAGTTGAGACCAATACTGCACACACATGATTTGGTTTTGGTTAGTACTTCGGGGGAAAATATGATTTTGACCCCTAGAACATGCTACAAACGCTTGTGGAAGCATGTATATTTGTTTTTCTTACTATGTTGAATGGTCGACGAGGCTAACCACAAAGCTAGATAAATTAAATATTGATGATAAGTAATCACAAACTAATATAAGTTTAGGTGGTGTAATATTGTTGAATGATTGATGATAAGTACCATATTTATTGATAAAAACTTGCAAATTGTGAACAAATAGCAAATGACATGCTAATGTTGATGGAAAATATATATTTACTCATATAGAGTTATTTAAGATTGCAACTAAATCAATTATGTTTAAGGTAATGGCCTTGAAATGTAAGAGAGTGAACCACAAGTGGAATGACCACTATGGTAATGTTATTCTTGAAATTTTTTCAATCAGATAAAGGGATTTTCCCCTCCAATTTGATCTGGATCAGGTGAAATTTAAAAATACTTAACACACTTATCTTAAGACGCATTCGGATGTTATCTGAGTAAAATAACAAAAAGACCAGTGAAATAGTTTATTAACATTGTGGTTAGGTTGGAAATGAATTAATGCAAATTAATAGGCTAAATTCGTTAATTGATCAAAATGATAATAAGATCTTACGACACAAAGTTTGAACGAATCCAAATATTGTGATGTTCGTTTTTCTTTATGGATTTGATCAGAACACTTAATTTTGACATTTATGGTTCTTTTAGATTTGAAAGGATTAAATTGAAATCAAACTGACAAACATATAAAAAATTGGTTTGAACTTAATAGTGCATTACGGATTTAAAGCACCTCACTACGTAAATATATTTATATAGCTGATTTCTTCATTGAACAAATGAAGTTTTGAGGAAGCATACCACAAGGCAATATATTGCTACTGATCACATAGTCGTGACTATGTCAATATATACGCAAGAATTAGGCCTGTCGCGACCAGCCTTATGGCGACGGCATAATGCTGTCGCGATAGGTGACCTATAGCGATGATAAGTCGTCGCATAGAGTTCGCTGGATTTTTGGCTATACCTGACCTATCGCTACGACAAGTTGTTGCCTTAGGAGCAATACATCCTAATTAATATGCTAAAATCTGGAGCAATACAAAATTGGATTTGTTAGTTTGATTGATGATCATATAACATTAAGCTTAAGGAGGTTAATTATAGTACGAGTTGTGGTTGATAACTTGAGCGGAATACTTAATTAGATTTTCGAACTCTTAATTATGAATGAATGATTAAACATATTTGATCTTAAAATCTTAATTATTACTAAATCTAAAGTCTAATAAATCGTCTAATCTTCTTATTAAAATTTAAAGTCAAATAACCAAGCAAGTTTTATTCATAAGATGTGTCCACATATTATTATTGCAATTATAAATACAATTTAATATTTTGCACATCTTTTTATTTCTAATTTAGCATAGCTCATTTAGCTAAACATCTTTATATTTATAATTTAATTTTAGCTGCAATATCTTGATATTCAAATATACAATCACTGTATTTCGCCATTCTTCAGTAACATCTAAAACCACGACAATATTCTCCTTCCTCATTAATAAACTAAAGAATAAATTACATTTTTAGTCGATATGGTTTGGTGGTTATAAAGTTTTTCATCCAATAGTTTAAAAACGTCCGGTTTAATTAATGTGGTTTGAAATCTGTCACAATTAAGTCCAAACCGTTAACTCCATCCAATTTCTCGATTAATTTTTAAAAATAGACCAAAATACCCTTGGATTGAAATTATTATTATATTACAAATATTCAAAATGTGGGTCCCACTCCACCCCACTATATCAAACCTTAACCCCACTCTCTTTTCTTGTCTGACCACATCTGGACCACCTTCACACGCCACTCACTGGCAAGCTCACCGCTACTACCTGCCGCTCACTCAGATCCAAATCTGCTCCATCACTGTTGGATCATATGATGCTGGTGTAACAAAAAAACACTTAAAGTATTTTGAAGTACAATTGAAGAAGTTTTCCGAAGACAAAGCTGCTTTTCCGAAAACAGGTTGAAGATCTTCCGAAGAAAAACTAAGTCTTCTAAGACTAAGTAGTTTTCCTTCCGAAGTATATGAAGAACTTCCGAAGGAGGTAGAACTAAGTCTTCCGAAGACTAAGTAGCTCTTCCGAAGTATTCACACTTAGAAGATACAAGGCAAAGTCTTCCTAAGAAAGAAGTCATGAAAACTTGCAGAAGACTCGAAAGAAGTTGATTCTTCCGAAGTATAAATGGCCTCGGAAGAACTTATTCTTCCTAAGCCATTTATCATCGGAAGAACCAACTATGAACCAGTGGGTTGTCTGACATCCGCTGCCAACTCTTATATACTGTATGGCGCTTTCCCACGCCCATATAGTTGACCATACTTTAATCCACTACTCACTTTTGTCAATTAGTACAGTTGCCACTTTTTAGTTGGTGACAAAAGGTAAGTCATGGACTTGTCATGACTACCTAATTCTAGGATAGTATTTTATCTTAGATACTTTACTTCTAGCAATATAGTATTTGTCTAGTTGTAAATTCCAGCTGCTTATCTAAGTATAACCTGCTATAGATAGTAGTATATATAGTTTCTTATTGTAACTCATCAAACTATGTTTGTGAGAGTCTTGTAATACTGAATTGAGAAGTAATATATACAAGTATCTTGAAAACCATTCTTGTGTTCATTAACTTATTATATTACTATCAACTTAATTAAAGATTCTACTTCATCAACCGAGTGATATTAAGTGAGTTTGTGAGATAAAACTTGTGTTGAGAGACCAACACCGATCTAACAATTGGTATTAGAGCCTTTTAAGCTCTTTATTGTGTGATCTAACCATTCCAAATCACCCTTGTTTCTTTATACTCACTCACTTCACTCAAATGGCTCTCAACCAGAAATTTTCGGAGATTGAGATGGGAACCATGACCAAGGCCCCTATTATCACCCCTGATAAGTTTAGAGCCTGGTTTCAATGTATTGAAGGCTTTATCAAGTATCAAGATAGTCAAATGTGCAGATCAGTCACTCATGGTCCTTACAAGCCAAAGATGGTATCACCGGCTGGTAATGGTGCCATGATTAAGAAAGCTGTTGAAGACTACTCTGATGAAGAGTTCAAGAAGATGGACGTCGACTGCAAAGCCATGACTGTGTTGCTTACAGCCATACCAAACTCCATAATGGTAGGCTTTCAGTAATGCAAGTCAGCTAAAGAACTATTTGATGCTTTAACATTGATGTACTCTGGTTCCACCGAATCCAAAGAGTCCAAGAAAGATGTACTGAAGCAGAAGTTTGAAAACTTCACTTACCTTATTAGTGAGACCTTAAGCCAACAATACTTCAGGTACATGGACTTGATCACATCTATTCAATATATAGGAGTGACTCTTGAGAAGAGAGACATAGTAAGAAAATTCATGAGTGCACTTCCTCATGAATGGACTTTCTACTGTGTATCTATCAAGAGAACTAAGAATCTAAACACTCTCACCGTGACTAAACTATATGAAATTCTTGATGGATACCATATGGAGATGAAAACTCAGAAGTGCCATCAGGTGAACAGAAGCTCAAACCTTCCTGTCAGCAATGCTCTACATGTTACTGAAGGTTCAAGAACTCCCCAGCCCTAGATGTACCTGAACTACCCCCAGCAGCCATCATCCTCCTCTGGGCCTTACATCATATTATCTGAGACACCCAGGTCTCAGCAAGCTTAACAAAATCCTTTCCAAGATAGTTGTAACTTTTGTTTTAGGAGATGAGCACTCTGAAGATTTTCAATTTTGTTTTGATGATCTTGAGTGTTTTAGCACAGATGATTTGGAATACATGGACATTGTCCAACAGATGGATCTTTTAACCTACAGAGAAAATAAGTTCTTCAAGAGAACTGGAACATAATCCCCTCAGAACCCAACCAACAATAAATTTGGGTTTGATAAGTCAAAGGCCAAGTGTTACAACTACAACCAACTTGGTCATTTTGCAAGGGAATGCAAGGCTCCTAGATCTAATCCTGGAGCAGCTCAAGCCTCCTAACATCCTGCTATCCCAAAAGTTGCAACCAAACTAACCGAACAACAAACTGCAATTGTTGTTCAAGATGTTGATTGGAGCTTTATGGTGCAAGATGTCACTCCTGCTCAAGCTCTTATGGCTGGAATTGAGGACACCAACGTATATGAACATCTCTGTACCCCAGCCTATGTTGCTAAGGTTTAATTGTATCAGGACTAAAACATGGAAATTAAATATGATATTGAGTCCTTAAACATATTAAAATCTGACTTTAAAAAATTAGTATCTGACTATAAAGTCAAAATTGAATAGTTAGAGAAGATTGTATCTTCTTTAAGACATGAACACTCAAACTACAGGGCTCAAATAAAAGATTTAGTCTCCAAGTTGACTCAGGCTCAAGCCCAGCTAGTAATAGCTGAGGCTAAAGCAAAGAAATATGCTATCAAAAGCATAACTTCAACATCATCATTGCATCATCCTCTCACTAAAAGGTGTGTTATCAAAATAAAAGTAGGTTGGGAACCAATGAAATTGCTTCACCACACTCTTATGTGTCTGTTACATAGCAAAGATGTGGTACTGATGAGCAAGAGGTTCCAACTATTGACCCACTACCTATTGAGTAGAAGAATGATGCAAAAATGATGACCACCACAGGGAAGGATAATAGCTTTGGAAGACAAGCCCAAGAACAAACAAAGGAACAAAAGAAATCCTATGAAACCTTCTGAGAAGAAGACTGCTTCGAAAGAAAAGGTGGTGACAACTTTTTCCGAGAAGAAAGAAGCCTCAAAAGCAAGTCATGCTGCTCAAGCCTCTTCAGGCTCATCTACACTGATCAACCATAGGATGTAATGAAAGATCAGAAAAGATGTTGCAGCCCAAACCTCTTCTTCACAAACCATAATTGAACCCCCATGCATACATTTTGGTTCAATTATGTCATCTATATTGGAAGAGTCCAAGACTAACAAGGCCTGGGCTTCCAATAGTAACTAATTATTTCACCTTATGTCATGGGACATCCACATGACAAGAATGGAAATGTTTCGATTATGGATAGTGGATGCTCCAGGCACATGACAAGGAACATATATCTCCCACAACAATTTGAACATTTTGATGGAGGTCCTATTCAGTTTGGAGGTGAAGCTGGAGGATACATTTCTGGTAGAGGTAGTGCATCCAATGGTATGTTGAAAGTTGATAAAGTGAACGTTGTCAAACAGCTTGAACACAATCTTTTGAGTGTTTCTCAATTCCATGATCAAAAGCATCAAATGATTTTCACAGAACATGAGTGCATTACCCTCAAACCAGGGATGACAATTCCTCAAGAATTGGTGCTTCTTAGATCTCCCAGGAGATGGGATATGTACAAGCTGTATATGAACAATGCTTCCCCACTAGGTGAAGTATCATGCTTTCTTTCCAAAGCTAATGGTGATGAGTCAACTCTTTGTCATAAAAGAATGTATCATGTTAAATTTAAAACTATG
>BJCN01244675.1:10645-21349 GCA_018326445.1 Flaveria brownii
TTTTCTGTAAAGATAACTATGTTGCTTGTCTGAAAGGAAAGAAACACAAGCATCTCACAAATCCAAAGAGGTTAACTCCATCACCACCCCATTACACTTATTGCACATGGATCTATTTGGTCCCACAAGTATAATGAGCATTCGAAGGAAATCATATTGCCTTTGTGATAGTTGATGATTTTACTAGATTTACATGGGTATTCTTTTTAAAAACTAAAGATAAAACTGCTGAAACTTTAAAATATTTTATTCTTAAAATAGAAAATCAAATTGATCACAAGGTAAAAATAATTAGAAGTGATCAAGGGACTGAGTTTAAGAATCAAGTTCTTGACTCATTTTGTAACTCAAAAGGGATTACCAGATAATACAGTCCTAAAACTCCTCAACAGAATGGCGTTGTTAAGAGGAGGAACAAGATATTTATTAAGGTTGCAAGAACTATGTTAGTTGATTCAAAGCTGCCTCTAACTTTCTGGGCAGAGGCAGTCAGCACTGCATGATATGTGCAGAACAAGGTTTTTATTGTTAAGCCCCATGGAAAAACCCCTTATGAGCTATAGAACAAGAGGCCACCGTTCATTGGCTTTCTAAGGTCTTTTTGTAGCAGGTGTACCATACTTAACACAAAGGACAATTTAGCGAAATTTGCTAAAATGTCGGATGATGCTATCTTTATTGGATATTCCTCAAACTCTATTCCTTATAGAGTGTACGACATTAAAAATCAATAATTTGAGGAATCAATCCAACATTCTTATAAATGAGCACACTCCTTGTGTTAAGGGGAATGGTCCGAAACATATCTTTGATTTAGAATTATTTTCAAACTATTCTAAACTGTCTTGTGAGAATGTTTCTGCTGGAACATGAATTCAAAGTGACTCTTATGATGATCAACTATTTGAGTTACCCAGACCTATTCTAATTTTTTCAAAAAGACATGAAGATGAAGCTCCCACTACTGGAAGTCCTAAAAGCTTGAACATATCAGGAAACAATGGAGCTTCAGCATGTTGTCAGCCCACTAAGCCTCAAAACTCATTAGCTGATAACTCCAGCACTCAACACCAAGCTAATGAAGACAGTAGTCTGGAGGAACATGCAACTGTTGATGCTGCTTCATAGCCAAATACCATTAGTGTTGTCACACATTCATTCAATCAGTCCTCATTGAATGAGTGTGAGACATCAGCTGGGAATGGTTTTTAAAATCTTGAGAAAACTTTTCCAACTTGGATCTATCTATGCAACTAAATGTGATTCCTAGGCTCAGGATACACAACACTCATCCAACTGAGAACATTATTGGGGATGTCTCAAAAGGTGTGAGAACAAAAAGACAGACTCATAATGGGAATGTCTGTTTGTACTCATGCTTTCTCTCTCAAATGGAACCCAAGAAGGTGGAAGATGCCCTCAAGGACAACAATTGGGTTGAAGTAATGAAAGAGGAGTTACTTCAATTCACGAGGCAAAAGGTATGGAATCTGTGTCCATTACCACCTGGCCAAGTCCCTATTGGCACTAAGTGGGTATTCAGAAATAAAAGAGACGACAGAGGTTTGATCATCAAGAACAAATCTAGACTTGTGGTTCAAGGATACACACAAAAGGAAGAGAGAGATTACACTGATGTCTTTGCACCTGTTGTAAGACTTGAGGCTGTGCGAATCTTCCTCGTTTTTACAGCATCTAAGAACTTCACAGTCCATCAACTTCATGTCAAATGTGCATTTCTGTATTGAATATCGATAGAGAAGTCTACGTGTGTCAGCCACCTGGATTTGAAGACCCACATCACCCTAACTATGAGCGCAAACTGGATAAAGCTCTTTATGGGTTTCACCAGGCACCCAGGCTGTGGTATGAGACACTGTCTCATTTTTGTTTGAAGAATGGCTATACCAGAGGCACCATAGACGACATTGTTCATAAGGAAATGTGGGAAGGACATGTTGCTTGTACAAGTCTATGTTAATGACATCATATTTGGTTCCTCAAATGACCAAATATGCAAAGACTTTGAAAGCATCATGAGGAAGAAATTTGAGATGAGTTCCATGGGAAAAATGGATTTTTTTCTTGGAATTCAAGTGAAACAGATGGAACAAGGGTTCTTCATCAATCAATCTACGTATGTCAAGGACATCTTAGAAAGATTTGAGGTGAAAGATTGTAAGCCAGCCAAGACACCTATATAAGAAATCACAATCTTTGTCCTGATTCCAAGGGGGAGGATACTGATCAGCATCAGTACAGGGCAATTATTGGGTCTTTAATGTATTTCACTGCAAGTAGACCTGATATCATGTTTGCAACTTGCATCTGTGCAAGTTATCAGGCTGCTCCTAAGGTGCCTCGCCTAATTACTGTCAAGAAAATCCTTAGATATCTCAAAAGGATCTTTCAAACTGGGCCTTTGGTATCCTAGGAATAAGATTCCAATCTCTATAGTTACACTGACAGTGATTATGGTGGCTACAATATCAACAAGAAATCCACATAATTTCTTGGTGGAAGGATCATCTCTTGCCAATGCAAGAAGCTATCATGTGTCTCTACATCAACTGTTGAAGCTGAATATATTGTTGCTGCAAGCTACTGTGCTCAACTGCTATGGATTCAAAATCAGATGTTAGACTATGGTTTCAACTTCATGGAGACTCCTATCCATATAGACAACAAAAGTGCTACTTATATCATAGAAAATCCTGTCAGGCACTCCAAGACAAAGCACATTGACATCAATGTCATTTCATTCATGATATAAATAAGAAAAACTTAATCAAACTAGTCAAAGTCGATGCAAATGAACAATATGTTGATTTGTTCACCAAAGCTTTTGATAAACAAAGATTTAAGTATTTAATTATGGCTATTGGGATGATTAAAATTGACTAGTCAATCTCTTTTGAAATTTTTTTGAAAATATGTTTTGTCTATGTTGTCTTTATGCAATCTAAGCCATGTTACAAAAGGTTTTTCTTCAAATTTTCTAAGTATAAATCCTTCCGAAGAGAAATTTACCCTTGGATGAGATCTTTATCTATCTTTCAAAGACAAATTTCTCAGCATAAGTATTCTCTTCCGAAAAAATTTTAGCCTTGGAAGACGATTTGATCAAAGATCAAATTCACTTCCGAAGGTTACTAACTTCTTCTCTCGGAAGAACACTTTACTCTCGGAAGCAAAATTTATGTTGAGACATGCTTTGCTTCGGAAGTAAAAGTGGCTTCGGAAGACAATACTGAGAAACACATGTATTTTCTCTCAGAAGCAATTTTACTCTTGGAAGAAAACTTTACTATGTAACGGAAAGTTTTGGGCCCCACTTTGCAAAAAGTAAGATTTTATTGATGACTGTTAGAATATTTTAAATGCTTTATCTTTACCAACCTTGTCAAATCAAACCCCAAACTGTCCTTTCACCTTATCAGTTTGACCTTTTTCCCCACATTTAAAAGCTTCCGACTCTCTTTCTTTACTTTCTTTACCACTGTAAAAGCCCTAAGTTTCCACTATCTTTTCCATTCGCTCTCAAATTCCTTCAATCCAACAGTACTTTCACAACAATGGCTTTGAATCCCCAACACAACTAGTCGCCATACTTGACTCTTTAAAGGATGCCAATTTTGCCCCCATCATCCAATATCTAACACAATCCGCATACTTCACTGCTCTTACTGTTAACCCCACCATCTACTCAAACCACATGGTCGAATTATGGGCCAATGGTCAAAACGATATGCTCAATGATGAAAGGGTTATCAGATCAAAGATCTGTGGACAGGAGATTAACATAATTGAGACCACCATCAGGGAGCATCTGGAACTCCATGATAATGGAGCTCCCACTGAGTTCCCCAAGTCTAATTTGGAGGATATTACACCCAAATGGGATATGAAGGAGATGTCAGCAAGACAATACTTTACAATTTTAACTTTTCTTACAACTGAAGTTCTTGCTAGACATTGTCCTGCACAGCCTATCCAACAAATCAGGGGGTTTGGATCAAATCCCATACGATCTGGGCTTCCTAGTCCATGGGTTGGTGAAAGGCCTCCGATTGAACTACTTAAGATTTATGCTGAACAATCTAAGAGGAAATCTCACGAGGAAAACATTCTATATGTATCCCAGGTTTATTCAGCACATAATCAACTGTGAGTTGGACCAGAACAAACTAGAATGTGCAAATGTTCTAGTGGTCCCTCACATGAGGTCGGGCATCTTCAAAATGTTGAAGAAGGTGTCCACCAACTTTACTGGAAGGTTCACTGATCTCCTTCCAGGTATGCTTGAGATGGCTCCTAGTGACATTCTTGCAGACCTAGCATGTGATGAACCCACACCAGACACAACCACTCAAATACCAATCACTTCCTCCCACCCAATCAGAATCACATACAAGAGACGCCCTAAACGAAACTTGTTCAATCTACTCTGATTGAACAAGTCCCATATATTCAAACGAAAAAGGCTAGAGTGGAACTCAGGGCTCCCACTCAGCTAGAGTCCAACTATCCTCCTCAATAGACCTCAATATTAGTGTGGAGTCTTCTTAGTCTTAACCTGATGATCCCATAACCCAAGCCACAAGACCTCAGGGTGAGTCCCAACACTCTCCTGAGCAGCCACAAAGGGAAAACCATATCATTGGTTCAACTGCTATTGCAGAGGAACCATTAGGTTCTGACCAAGGTCTCGGGTCATTAGAAATAACCTTTGTATCCTTTCTTGACCTATTAACCTGACCTGATAAGGATATCATGTTTTATCAGGTCCATGATATTAATCTGCCACACCATTCCCCATATCAACTGAGCTCCAGGAAACCCCTGATATCTAGCTCACATCAGCAAGCCCAAACTGAGGTGAGTCCAACTGGACTGGAGGCGACTCATGTAGATTCAGCTTCCACTACTGAGAGTGCTTCACTAGCTTCTCATAACAGTAGTAACATAAGTAGGAGTGAATCTACGTCAACCTTTCCTATTGATGACTCTGAAAGAGACATCAATACGCAAGGGTATCCAGGGCGCCAAGAAACCACATCTAGTGGTGATGATGAACATACCAGGTATGTTATCTTATCTCCTAATGATTCTTCAAAAGAAGATGAGGGTAGTCTGCAACTCACCATTAAGTACCTACTTTCTGAAGTCTCAAATCTTGAATCAAAGGTTAGGACTTTAGAGGATAGGTCTGTCACTTAGCAACCTAAGATTGAAAATCTCAAGGCACAACTAGTTGAGCCATAGATTGAGAAGTCTGTTAGGCATGTACATACTCAAGTTTCTTTAAGTTGTTCATCTAGCTCATCTACTTCTCAAGATGATGCTACCAAAAATGGGGAGAACGTACAGGAACTAAGACATGAAGAACCTAGCATTTCCATCATAACAACTTCCTTTGATGTCATATCTTCTTGTTACCCCTACAGTAACACCCTACAACCATAATTCCTTAAACAACTCCCATTACTATTCAAGTGGATCCAAGGATGCTTATCGATCTTAATAAGTTTCTAACCAAATTTATGATAAGCTCCTCCCTTGAACAACCCTCCCCTGATGTAGTTATTGCCTACTTTGGAGCCGAATAGCTTCAAAGGCTAAGTGCACCACCTACCTCCGAAGAGGAAGTTGGTCAACCTAAAGTCTTTATTGAACCTGAGATTAACTTCGAATGGGATATACAGACTCATGGCCCAGCAACTGATTGACAAGGGACATGTAGTGCAGTTCAAGTTTCTTACGAAGTAGAAGTTCAAGTCGCAGAAGGAATAATGGAACTATCTTCCTTGTCTGATTATCTATTCAGGACAAAGGTTATTCTTGATCTAGCCTCTGAGGTAAACATTGAGGATTTCCTTACACCTCCTTTATCTCAACCACTATAACTTTAACCCCACTCTCCCAAGCCTGAACCCTCTAAGCCTGAGTCTTTAAAGGCTAAATCTTCCTCTGATCCTAAGGGGACGAGGAAGCTTACTGCTAAGGAGCTTCTAGAGGGGAAAGGTTGGAGAAGCTTAAGAAGAAAGGAAGAGTTGATACTAGGAAGCTGTTCGCTGCAAGCAGCAAAGCAGCAGCAGCCACCCAAGAAAGTATCAACAATAAGAAGAGAGTGGAGGAGACAACAAGCTTATCAGCCTAGGAGTAAACAATTAAGAAATAGTCCTACTCCTACTTGATGAAATTATGAAGTTAGAGAAGGCAACCTTGCTGCAAAAGAAAAAGGAAGTAGCAGCAAGGTTGGCCATAGAGGAGGAGAAAAGGAAAAGGAAGGATGAGGCGATAAAAAAGGAGAGGTTGGAGAGGATAGCCTTTCTGTAGTCTAGAGGTTATTCTCGAAAGGAGCTGGCACCTCATGTTAATGATATGATCTTGTTTCTTTTATTCAAAGAACAAGATCAAATCACTAATGAGAGGAAGAGGTCTGATAGGGAAAAGATGAGGGAGAAGAAGAAGGAGGAAGATGCACAACTTGGAACTGCCAGAAAGGTGGGAGATAAGGAGTGGATGAAGGCCTATCTCAAAGCCCATGGCTTCACCGGCAGGCAAGTGGGTCCCATGTGAGAGAAGACCCTACAGTGATATGTCAGTGACATCAAGGCTGACATTCACTTAGGAAGAAGGCAGGAGGTAATTCAAAGACCAAGTGTTTAGAGGATGGCACCCAAACCAACACCAACACCCAAACCATAACCTTTATTCACACCTTTTCCCTTCCCCATAAAAACTGAACCAACCGTTGAACCTTATACCCCTGAACCTACACCATCAGCCTTTCCTTCACCCTTACCCACTGCTTCCCAACAACCACCACCATTACCTATCCTTAAACCCAAAACACATCCCAGAACCCAATCACTACCCGAACAATCTTTTGAACCTTCTAATCCCCTGACCTTAGAAGAGTTTAAAGAGATCAAGAGAAAGCTCATCAACTGCACAACACTGAGCGACATCTTTTATGAGGAAGAGTCAATTAAGCTGAAATATATTGATGGCTCTTCCAGTTCCCTCATAAGAGATGCATACCTTGATCTATCTAGAGGAACATTAGACCAAGCTCTCCAACTTCTTGCAACTAATTCAGACACACTGAAGGAAGAAGAAAAAAAGTTAAGAATGAGACTGGTGACTCTACCGGACACTAGGAAAGGAGACAAACTGCCAACCATGCCCCTCACTCCTAGGAGGAAAATAGTCCAGTGGAGGTTTGATGAACCTTCTCATAGCTTTGTTGTGGAAACAGAGAATGGTGAAGTAAACATGCTTAATACTTTATCTCTGTTACACTCTAGCGGATTTGACATTGTTGAGAGAAACCATTCTCCAATCCCTCCAACTGTCAGGTTGCTGCTCACATCAGAAATCATCTGAGCAGTCTTCATCTGGCTGAACTTACAAAGAAAGCCAAGACTGAAGAAGAGTTGAAAAGAGAGCAAAGGATGAGGAAGAAGGCACAACCACAAAAGGAAATAAGTTCCTACAGATGGTTGAAGGCCAAACTTTAGATCATATAGTTAGATGGGAATACGATTACAATTCTTATCAACTAACTCTTTTCAGAAGGCCACAACAAAGAGTATATATTATTCAGAGCGACAGACTTGATCTATTATCCAACACCAAATCAAGGAAGAACAAGGAAACATATAAATATTTTCTCTCCCTGGTGTTGAAGACTTTGAAGAGCAAAAGGGAGTGAAGTTTTGGTAGCATCAGCCTGAGGGAGTTTGTTAGATCATATAAGGTTGGTGCAACCAAAACAACACTTAGAGTATTTTGAAGTACAATTGAAGAAGTTTTCTGAAGACAAAGCTTCTCTTTCAAAAACAAGTTGAAGATCTTCCGAAGCTTAAGTATGAAGAACTTCCGAAGGAAAACTAAGTCTTCCGAGACTAAGTAGTTTTCCTTCCGAAGTATATGAAGAACTTTCAAAGGAGGTAGAACTAAGTCTTCTGAAGACTAAGTAGCTCTCTTCCTGAAGTATCCACACTTAGAAGATCCAAGGCAAAGTCTTTCGAAGAAAGAGGTCATGAAGACTTGCAAAAGACTCGGAAGAAGTTGATTCTTCTGAAGTATAAATGGCCTCGGAAGAGCTTATTCTTCCAAAGCCATTTACCTTTGAAAGAACCAACTATGAACCAGTGAACATAAGTATGGGTTGTCTGACATCCGCTGCCAACTCTGATATACTGCATGCAGCTTTCCTACGACCATGTAGTTGATCATACTTTAATTCACTGTTCACCTTTATCAATTAGTACAATTTCTACTTTTAGTTGGTGACAAAAGGTAGGTCATGAACCTGTCATGACTATCTAATTCTAGGATAGTATTTTATCTTAGATGCTTTACTTATAGCAATGTAGTATTTGTCTAGTTGTGGATTCCAGCTGGTATAACCGGCTGTAGATAGTAGTATATATAGTTTCTTATTATAACTCATCAAACTATGCTTGTAAGAGTCTTGTAATACTGAGTTGAGAAGTAACATATACAAGTATCTTGAAAACCATTCTTGTGTTCATTAACTTATTATATTATTATCAACTTACTTAGAGATTCTTCTTCATCAACCGAGTGATACTAAGTGACTTTGTAAGATAAAACTTGTGTTGAGTGACCAACACCGATCCAACAATCACTACACCCAACTGACACAAATCTCCTGCTTGTTGGATACTATACACAATCTTACCTTTCAAAAAATAAGTTTACCTTTCAATCATCTTCTTCACCCTTCTTTTCTGAATTCCATTAGCACTGATGAAAAAGTATGGCCTGTGAGTTCTCCGATCCGTTCTCCTTGACATTCAATTGGGTTTTGGGTTTTAGATTTGGATTTTTAAGAATTTTGTGTTTTTTATTGGTTTAGGAATTGGAGTTTGAATGAAGGATTATATTGGTGACAATAATCGATTTCTTAGGCTTTGAATTGGGGCATTGGTGGTGGTGGGATTTTTGTTTCGATGGTAGCTAGTGGGATTTTCAAACCCTTTTTTACCTTTCATAGTCGTGGTTGTGTGCCTGTGTGGCGATGGTTGTGTAGCGGTGGCGGTCAGGTAGTCGTTGTGGTATGGGATGGGTGCGGTGGTCGTGTAGTGATGACTATGAGGTGGTGGTGTGTGGCGGTGGCTGTGAATAGAGATAAAGAGAGTATGTGTGTATATTATGTGTATATGTGTGTGTGTGCGCGCGCGCACTTGCTTTTTCTCTTTTAATTTTTATAGATAAATTTTGTAGTTTGTATTTGTATATTAAAACAACAATTAAGTGTAGGGGTATTTTTATCTTTTTACATACACTTAACAGAAAAAATGAATGGGGTTAGTGTTTCGGACTTAATTATGACAAATCTTAAACCACAGTGGTTAAACCGGGCTTTTTTAAACTTTTGAATGAAAAATGTTATAACTACCAAACTACAGGGAGTAGAAATGCAATTTACTCTAAACTAAAAACTAACGACCTAGCACGTGCCATGTTGAAATTCAAAACTGAGAAAGTTAAACAAATTGAAACACCATAAAGAAACATGAACTGATTGAAACCCTACAAATAGTATAGAGTCAAAAACTAAAAACCCAATATCTTAAAACCTAAACAAACAGAAAATGAAAACCCTAAGTTTAAAAAGAACATATATAGAAGTGAAAACTCTACTTACAACCTCCAAATTTAGTTGACATAACACAAAAAAAAACAATCACAACCTTCAATTCTCACTCTTCAAATCTCGATATGATGTTTATCTCATAGGCATAGATCCACAAAAGGTTTATCGCATAGGAAAGAACCATGATGGCGGAGGGTTTGTTACAAGGACTTTCTTAATGGTAAGGAGAACATAGTAGGAAGGACTAAAATAAAGAGGGTCAAGGAATGGAGACAAGGATGCCACAATGGAGACAAGGATGCCACAAGGACTAAAATAAAGAGGGTCAAGGAGAATGGGGAGTGTAAGGGCGGAGGATAACAGTTGGTGGTGGATAGAATAGCGATGAATGATCGGAGAGTTGAAAGAATACTTACGAATTTATTTGCTTATGAATTTTGATACGTTGTAGAGTTTATAAATGAATCCATGTCATTGTATGTTTGCCATATGTTTTGTATCTCAAACAATTCTTCCCACATGATAATGAAATTGTTCACTTCCTTCTTAACATTTCATTATGTGTATGTGATCAACCCACTAATATATGTAAACATGCATATGTAAAGTGACATACTTTGACAATTTTATTATATTGAATTCAATTTAATAAAACTGAATACATAACCAATATTCATAAAATTTTATCTAGAAATAAAGCTAATACCCACTCATGTAATATAACAGGGGTCAACTTGAAAATTCACACAATTGGGGTCATTGCACTTAGTAAGTCCGACCTCTTCCTTTAATCATAGCCTAGTTAGCCTCTTCTGAAACATAAAAACTTTTTTCAATATAAATGCAATGTTTGACATAAATTATACTTACTAATAGGGCTGTAAACGAGCCGAGCCGAGCCGAGACAGGATGGGCTCGAGTTCGAGCTCGAAGCTTATCGAGCCGAGCCGAGCCGGCTCGAAAATTTCTAACGAGCTCAAAACCCCGGCTCGAGTTCGGCTCGTGAAAAGCTCGAGCCAGCTCGTGGCTCGTTCGAGCCGGCTCGATTTATTTTTTTTTATTTTATTTTT
>BJCN01244835.1:1143-11345 GCA_018326445.1 Flaveria brownii
CCCCCCCCCCCCCCCCCCCCCCCCCCCCCCCGCCACTATATATATATAACACAATCTTTATCCTCAATATACAAACCCACAAACTCCATTACTCAAAAGGGTCTTCATTACACAAAATCTTGATTCTTGATCACCACCACCACCACCACCGTCGCCACCGCCACCGCCACCGCCACCACCACCACCACCACCATCACCATTACTTTCTTTCAATCCAAGTTGTGGGTATTCTGATTCAACCAAATTCTTGAACCCTAAGATCCCAATTTGATACCTTTGATTTCATCCCCTGTTTCTTGATCTTCGTTGTTGAGAAGAACACCTGATGTTGCATACAGAGCCATCTTTCTCTGTGTATGCTGATGAAGAGGGGTTGATAAAGGTTGAGAAGGTGGATTTGGAGGTGAAAGAAGAGAGTGATGAGTTCAGTTTTGTGAAGGATTTGAGTGAGTTTGAGAATTTGGGGGTGAAAGAAGAAGAAGATGTTGAATCAGTGGGTGTTAATGGTGGTGAGTTGAAACAGAGGAGCTTTGATGAGAGTGGTGGTGTTGAAGATTGTAAGAAGATGGTGGATGAAGATCCTTCAAACCCTGTGTTCTTGAACAACTATGCTCATCTTTTGCAGGTAGTAAATATACATACATATTTTTCATTAGTTTTAACGGGATATGTGGATAGGAAGGATAAAGGAAGCCTTTAACATGCCGCGTATTTGGTTGTATCGGTTGTATGCACTTTATAAATCTTTATGTGTTATTTACCTATGTGTTGTATTGCTATTGCCTCTGTTATTGAGTCGGGAGTCTCTTTGAGAGCGGTCTCGAAAGACTCGCCACCAACTACCCTCCCAGACCCTACTCTTGAGTGGGATATACCGGGTATGTTTGTTTGTTATTTTTCATTAGTTTCAGATTAGATAGTCGAAGCCGTGACAAACCTAGAAAATTTTCTCATAGGTTATTGTATAATTATAAAAGTGGTGCTCGGTATTTTACATAAAAATATGATACGTTTATGTAAAGTATTGGACCAAATGTGTCAGCCCATGAGTCGAGGCGTTAGGTGCATCCAGAGTATATAGAGTGAGCCTTGGATCTAGGCTTAAAGTTGCCTAAAAAATGAGATCCTTTTAACATAATTTTTTTTTTGGGGGAGGGGGGTGTTTTAGGATTGTTTTTAGCCATTTTTAGATATTTCATAGAGTTTTGGCGAGAATCCTCATCCTTGCATTTGGATGGACACAAGGCGTTATGGCTACGTCGCGCCTTGCTAGGGTGCATGCGTCCAGCGGGAATTAGTTCGGGTTGTATAATTTAATATAGTTGTTAACTTGTTTGTTTTATGTTACTTATAAATAAACATACAAAATCATAAAAAGGGCGTACCTGGTGCTGCAAAGAGCTCCCGCGTTTTCGCAGGGTCCAGGGAGGGTCCGTCCCATTTAAGGGAAGATGTACGCGGTCTTTCCCCCACATTTTTGTGGGGAGGCCGTTTCCACGGATCGAACCTGAGACCTTCGGTCCCTTAGGAACAGCTTTTACCACTGCGCCAAGGCCCGCCCTCAAACATACAAAATCATCAAAATTCAAAAAGACTGGTTGATTTATAGACTTACGAATTGGCTCGAGTTAAATACAACAGAATACGACATGAGCTTCCGGCTCGGATCAGAGAATACAAGTCGAGCCAACTTGGCTCTTGTTCTTATGTGCTCGAGTCCTAGTTAATGTCGGCTCAGCTCATCTTGTTTGTTAACCACGTTGATACGTACCCTTTTGGCTGTTTTCAAAGTGACAATTGCGGTATCAAGAATTATGTTAAGATGATTAGATAATTGTATGATAAGAGTTGGAGAAAGTAAAGTAATTTCATTAGGAATTGGTTCAGTATATGAATTTATATGCATATATCACATGAAGTGCATAACAATAGATGTTAATTTTACAAATTATATTGAAGTGATTTTAAGCATTCATGTTCATGGCATGACAGTTGAACGGAGACCTCAACGGGGCTGAAGAATACTACTTTCGTGCTACACAGGCGGATCCGAAAGATGGTGAAACTCTGATGCAATATGCTAAGTTGGTATGGGAGCTTCATCGTGATCAAGATAGAGCATTGGGTTACTTTGAGGCTGCTGTTCTTGCCGCGCCTGAAGATACGTGAGTAGTTTCGTGCAAATGGACCGGGTCAGACTTAAGAGGGGTTGGATAACGAGTCGAAACAAGTTTTTTTACATGGGTCAGGTGGCGCTGGGTTGACCCACAAACATATATTATGCTTCTATTGAGAATTTGAACATGCTATAAAAAATTGTGTTATTATGATAAAATTGATTTTTAAATAAAAATATTTAAAATGTATGCATTAAAAAATAGAGAAAGGTTCAAATTAAAAAGCTCCTAAAACTAAAAGGCATAATAAGTAATCCCAACCATCAATTTCTTTAATCAATGGTTGAGATTAATTTGTATGGAAAATTTTGTTAAAGGGTTATTTTAACAATAGTCACTTTTTTTAATTGTAAAACACAACATAGATAATAAGTTTTTATGATCTATAGAAACAATGATAAAAATAACACAAAATTATTTAAAACGTAAAACACAATGATGAATACATATAACAAATGATGTAAAATATATGACACAATAAATTGATATATGACACAATAAACGTATAAGACACAAATGCTGATGTATTTGACATAATGATCAAAATACCCTACTTTTTAAAATAATAGAAGGACACGTGTCAAACCTACAATTATTCTTAAACCTTTTAGATTAAACACTCTTTTTAGTATGACCCTACCCTTAAATATATATATATATGCTTTAGATAGAACATAATGCAAGTTGACCCATTTTGGTACGTGCTTAAAAAGCGAAGTTTTGTACTGTTAAAGTACATTCGCAACCAATTATATTCGTTTCAAAACAAAAATGGGTCAGGTCGGGTTGGTTTGTTTGCAGTTACATCCATGCAGCATATGCACGCTTCATGTGGGAAATAGATGCAAATGATGACGAGAACAATGAAACATCACCCGTTCAGGTATTTTCACACATCGTACGCGCAAAATGAATATCAACAGACATTAGTTTTCTTGTTTGAATGGTGGATTAACATTTTTAATGCAATAAAAACAAGGAATCTTTGGAGGTAGATGAAAAATGCCATGACCCGTTGGTTCTTAAAAACCATGCCCGAATCCTTCAAGAGGTTATAAATCTTTGCATAATCTGATAAATAGTAATCAATTTACCAAAAAAGGGACAGATTTTTATAGATATGTTGATGTATGTTTGGTTTATGATTCGACAGGCCAAGGGAGACCTCGAAGGAGCCGAAGAGTATTACTTGCGTGCATTACAAGCAGACCCTGGGGACGGTGAAGTCGCTTCACAATGCGCGCAATTGGCATGGGAACTTCATCATGATAAAGACAAAGCATCTGGTTACTTTGAGCAAGCCCTTAAAGCAGCTCCGACAGATAGGTAAACCATAAACAGGTCTATTTTGTGCTATATTTTGTTGTTAACGGGTCAAATGGGTTAAATTTCAAAAAAAGAAAATTTGTTTGAAATGGATGTATAAAACCTCTTATAATCACAGAAAAAAGAAAAAAAAAATTAATATCCATCAGTTGTCACAACCCGACCCATTTGACCCAAATTTCCTTTGCGTTCAACCAGTATCTTATTGATTATCGTTTTGTTTTACAGTCATGTTCTTGCAGCACATGCCAAGTTCCTTTGGGAAGCTGATGATGAAGACTAACATTAGGAAAGACGATGACAACCATTTCGGTATAAGTTTAGCCGGTTATGGATTGATGCTCGATTTATACCTGTGTTATCTTGTATCAAATATAACATTCACTGTTCTGATGAACATTTAACACTATGTATCATTTAAAACAAACGAAGGGTAAAGAAGCTAAACTGCATAAACCATTGCGTCTTGATATTTGAATATTATTTCTGTAAGTCAAAAATTTTAACCGAGAATCACACCCCAAAGTAAATATATCAGGATGCATATACCCAGCACAAGCATACTTTAAGAAAAAACCTCACTACATGTTGCTTTCTTCCAAGACCACTATATAATGAACCAGTACAAACATAATAACCCAAAGGTGACGGATCAATCAGATGAGATGTGACCGTTTTTAGGAGCCTGGTGTGAGTTGGAATGAGCCCGGTGGTCTTGACGACGATAGTAGCCATTGCCTCTTGGTCTGGTGTAATCATTGCCATCATGACCATGCCCGTTTCCTTTGTTGTTGTTGTAGTTTCGGCCTCCAAAACGCCCTCCTCTTCCATTTGCATCCATTTGATACCCACCCCTGCCTCTTCCTCTTCCGTTTCCTCCTACGTTAATTGCATGTGCTTCAAAACAGTGCACGTTTTAAAAACAGGTCGGTTTAGTTGAGCTTAAGGGTCAAACAGTTTACCCAAAACAATTTCTGTTCTAAAAAATTAACTTGTTGATTGCAAAACATAATCATTCCCAAAATAATCTAAAGATTTTAGTAACTAAAATTTAAGAGGTTGTACACGTTAAAAAAGTATTATGTGACTTTCAACCCGCCTAACCCATTTGACCTGTTTCCCCTTTAGCTTTCTTTATTCTCCACATGTTTGAGATAAAACAGAACACAAATCAACCTAAAATGGGTTGAAATTGTCCGCCTCTAATTGTCAGGCTTACCCAAACCAACATATAACCTAAAGTCCTAAAGATTAGATACATGATGTTGGGCACACTGACAAAGGTATAAGCTATTTTAATGTGATGGTGTATTAATAAATGAGCAAAAGTATCTCATTTTATGATCAAATTTTAATAAAAAGACACATACTTCCACCTCGATATATATTGCTTCTATTTGCTCGCCTTCCTTCAATGCTAACCTGCTGCCCACTAATCTCAACAGTAGCCGCCTACACAATTGATGATATTTGTCAAGCAATATCAAGTACGGAATTTAGTAAATAAATCCAACAGTAACTTGATGTATAACATAATCATTTTTCAATAATAATTGACAGTGTAGAGCCCAACCCTACTTCAAAGTAATATTACTACATTTAAATGTAAAAGGTCAAACCTTGATTGCATTGTGAACACCAGAGATGTCTTCGAACTCAACAAATGCATAGCACACATCTAGATCCTGAGTTCAGATGTATTATTCATCATTTGAGTCTTTAATGGCTAAAAAGGCAGGCTATTATTCAAGATGTCAAAAGAACTAACCTTACGGGTTCTGATAGCAACACCATCTTGCCTGATTTTACCAAATTTCTTGAAAACTTCCTCGATTTCAGAAGCAGTTGCAGTGGATGGCACATTTTTCACATAAACAGATTTCACCTCTGCTACAGAAGTCAATATAGAAGTAAATAAAAAGAAAACCAAATGAAAGCGCAGACACTTTTTTTAGCTAAGAAAGAACAGGCTGGAAGCATTACAATCCTACATAAGGATAGATATGCAAAAGCACCAGCAATTGCACAAAACAACAATCATCAGGTGTTAATAAAGCTTTTAATGCACCAAAAATGCCCAAGTGTATGTTTGGATGTGTGTCTTGGAAGTAATTAAGAATTATTGGAAAAATATAGCCAGGATGTTAGATGGAACTAAAGTTACTGTAGAAGATAATCTTTGATGTGTTTTAATGTTTCAAGTAGTAGTTATCAGATAATCAGTTGCTTAAGTGTTTGGCAAATTCCAATACATAAATAATTAGAAAACATTCTTGTGTCAAAAAAATTCTGGTCTAACTGGAGCAGCAACCTCTCAAATAGGTTAGAAGGAATGCAACTTTTTATAATAATAGAGAAATGATTGATGTGTTCAATTATATACCTAACAAAGAGATTGAAACACGTGACAAACCAAAGTATATGGGAGAAAGATAATGCTACGCCATGTGTCAATTGTAAATGGGTTAGGCATATAACTAGCCTTATGCATCAGGCAAGGCACCCATTTCCCAAACATAATACTCAAATTTTGTTGCAGCTGGTATAAAATTGTTTAGCCAAAACTGATAATTTGACCCCTAGATTATCCGATAACCAATTTCAAAACCACAATAAAGAGCAGATAAAAATTATAAAAAAGGTACCTTCGTCATCGACGACGGATGGGTCCTCCACCACTTCAGTTGGAGTTCCAGCAGGCTGTTGTGCAGGGGACTCAGACACACGGTTCAACTCTGAAAGAGATGCATTCTTTGTAATAGACTGTTCACTAGGTGCTGATGGTGCAGAGTGCCCTTTGGCCACTTGCAGCTTCCAGTAACAATAATGGAGAAAAGTCAGCTTACGGACAATTACATATGTAAAATGCATTAATGATAGGTGACAAGTATGAAATGCGTACAATGGAAGCATAAGTATGCTTTTGGGGCTCTCCAGCAACTTCCTCAATAGGAGTCGTATGGTCTTGTAGTGCCTTCACTGAACTCTGGACTGAACCATTTGTCTGCACAGCATAACTGTCTTCTAGAACACTTTCAGCCACGGGGGCTTGCAACTGTTGGTCTTGGAAACTGTAGCCATTTGCAGTACCATTTTCTACAACTGTGGCAGGTGGCGCAAAATCCCTGGCATGGATGTCACTCCCGGACATGTAGCTTGTTGCTGAATAATTTTATTAATTCATTAGTTATATATAGTCATATAAACTTCTTTCCCTAAAAGTGAATGACCAGTTAATAGTGCATGATACTGCAACAAAACAAGCCACTAATACCTTGTTCCCGAAGTGCATTCGAGGCATTTAATTTGGATACCAGATCATTCTGGGTCAAATAGGCAACAGGAAGATGATGATGAATTGGCTGTTCATCAATGAAGTGAAAGATATCATTTAGAACAAAGAATCCCTTCTCCTGAGGTGCAAGGAAAAACGTCTGCACAAAATTCCTCTTGACACTGAAATCTTTTACATGCACAGAACCTGAAACCAATACAAGGACACCTCTATCCCAGGATTCGAGGGCGTGCACCGTCTTGATTTCTATGCCAGTATAGTTGAGAGACATGACAAGTGCATGGATTTGCTGCAATATTCATAATGAAGAAACATTGAGCACAAACACAAGACAAATCCCACCTCTAGAGTTGCACTACATGAATATAATTACAACTTACAATACAGATTCAAAAACAATTATAGAGCTACAAACCAACAATCAAACAAAATTAAATATATCTAACTCATGAATGCAGCCTCAAACAAAAGGAGAGTCAAGTTGTACTGTAACCGACGGAATGCTAAGAGCAATAAAAAAACCAATCAATTCTATAACCTAGGATCTAGTTATACCTAATATAACCATGCCAATGGAATGCTAGCAACAATTGAAAAAATATATATCGCTCAAATGTCCTCACATGTTTTGTTCAGTAACTGATATATCGAATATCGCTCAAATTCTTACTAATTATATACCTATTCTAATGAGCGCCAGTAAAGCAGACTTTCATAGGCAAAAGAGACGATTCCTAAACACCAACAGAGTCGATAATAGACGAAATATGAGCTCAAATGCATTCAAAACCAAGATATTACCAGCATTGAGGTAGCGGTTTCTCTATTATGCCCATCAACACGAAGCAACGTGCTCCTATCACTGTAAAACTGATGCACATAATCCGGTTGCGTCTGAAGCACCTGATAATAATGCCCTACGAAGTACGTTCCCACCTACAAACACCAAAGCCCTAAATAACATCAATCTCTATATACGATACCAACACACAACCAACATATGCATACCTGAGCAGCAGTAACCGGTAAATGAGATGGCGTCGCCATCGGAACCGAAACCCTAGCAAAACCCTAGATCTGCAATGCTGCTGAAGATCTGAAAGCAAACGATTAAAAACTTCGATTAAGATTATAATAACAGCAGAGATGAAATCATTTATGGAGATTATGGTGTGAGATTTAACTATTAATGATTAATTAACCTGATCAAAATGTATTGAGGGGATGAAGCAGAAGGGTTTTGTGTGTGTGCGTATCGTTGCGGCTTTGTGTAGCCGACACAAATATTTAGGCGTTGGCGCGTCATATATTGAGGTCACGTGCGATAAAGGGATGCATTAACCGGAATAAACAATTTTGTTGACAACTTTCGTAATTTTATAAAAGCTAGTTTTTTTAAAGACAAATGTACGACTCTGCTTCGAAGTATAGGTATTATCTTAATCGGGCATATCTATCCATTTTCTAGCCGGGACCGCACCCCCAACCCCCTCAGGAGGAAACTCATTGCTGAGAAAACCCCCTGGCTCAACTCTGAGCATTTTTTGCTCAGAGTGAGACTTGAACCCATAATCTCCCATTTATTTACATGTAATGGGTACCTCACCTTAACCAGTTAGGCTAAGGATCATTGGTTTATAAAAGCTAGTTGTGATGCGTTACCTAGAACTTGTTTTATGAAAAAATTCGTGTTAACCGGAGAAAGGTAAGTTGTATCTTCCCTGTGCTATTTGGCGTGACATTGTTTGTTATCAATGTTGTAATACCAATGTTGGCATCGATGTTCCGCTCATAATTGATTTGGCTTAGCACATTACAACAATGGTAACCGCACTTGCTACGACTTGAGTTTGAGCGTTATCGCTATCGTTGGCAATAAAGACGAATATTGATATTAGTGACTATGCTCGCTCATGGTCGGTTCAGTTCGGTTTAGCATGACAACACAATTGTAACCACACTCGTTACAACCTGAGTTTCGTAGTTATCGTCTAGACTTGTTGAAAACCACAAAGCGAATACTGATATTGATATTGACAATAATTTTTTCACTCATATTCGGTTGGGTTAATTAAGGTACTACAATGGTAATTGCAATTGAACACAACTCGGTTTTCAAAAAAGTTTATATCGAAGCATAATTAAAAAAAATAAAAGGGGTTTCAGGCGTAAGGGTTTTATAAGGGCATAATTATAGGGTTTGTTCCAAATCTATAAGAAAATCAAACTTGAAAAAAAACATCATAAAAAACAAAACTAAACCCACTTAAAAAGCAAATTCCTGTGAAAAATGTGTAAAATGACAAACTATGCGACAAAGAAAAAAAATAAAAAAAATTCATAAAGTATACCATTGAATCTCATGCTCAGTAAATAACAGATATAATATTTAAAAAAACCAAAGGCAACCAAAAGACGCCACACAACAAAATCGCTATTCATTTCTTTGCAAAACTAATAGATAGATAAAGATAATAAATATGATAATTCAACTAAACTTTTATTTATTAATTAAACTTTTATTTATCATGCACAATAATTAAAAAAAACGCTTGCCGATGGAGAGGAAAGCAAGACACAAAGAGCAAGACGAAAACATGCCTTGAGAGTCAATCTTTTGAAGTACTACTGGGGAGTAAAAAAAACAATACATGACTCGCTTAAAGGATAAACAAACAAACAAACATACCCAGTATATCCCACAAACATACCCAGTATGTCCCACTCAAGAGCAGGATCTGAGAGGAGTATGTGGTGGCGAGTCTTTCATTTATCTTAGAAGATTGAGAGACCGCTTCCGCAGAGACCCCTGACTCGATAGCAAAGGCAATAACATTAGCAATCATAATATATAGCAAACAACACATAGGTAAATATCACATAAAGATTTAAATAGTGTGTACAACAAATTAACGGCATGTATCACCTATAAAGGGCAGATGTGGAAATGCCTACACCTCACGCCACGCGAGGGGTCCCGCATCATGCCTCCGTATACCCTTCATACCCACAGAACCCACTAAAAGTCCTTAATTTTAATTCTACGCCTCCACACACTCCTATCTTCGATCATATGCTCGGAGAGGTGCAAGTCTGCCATATCTCGCCTAATTATCTCGTCCCAAGTCAACCTAGATCTTCCTCTACTCCTCCTACCCTCTAGGTTGATGTTCTCTACTGCTCTAACAGGTGCTGCCACTGGTCTCCTCTTCACGTGCCCAAACCGTCTTAATCTTCTCTCTCGTATTTTATCTATAATACAACAGTCTGTTCCGTATAACATAGTTGGACGTACTGTCACTCTGTATAGTTTTCCCTTTAGTTTTGCTGGAAACCTCTTATCACACAAAATCCCTGATGTTGCTCTCCACTTGCACCATCCTGATTGCACACGATGGGCTACA
>BJCN01245272.1:0-12556 GCA_018326445.1 Flaveria brownii
GACGGGATTGCTAATATGCTTGTCCATTTAAACACATGCCGTATTCTTTACAACGAAGGCTTGCAACATAATTGTATCATGTTTTGGGTTCTCTGAAGAACGCTCAAGAAACTTGCTTCCATAGTTATTCGGCAAAGAACTCATCTTGTCATCATGGTTTATTGAATGTAATCATTGATTCTGCTTGATATTTTATGGGATGGACATATGATAGATCATCTGGCATCTATAGATGTACAAGATAATGATGTATGAGGGGTGGATAATCAGAGCTCCAGGTCTATACTCACGTATAACAGAGGAGATAATTATTTAAGCCAAATGATCAGAGATTCAGGTCTATTGTCACGTATAACAGAGAAGATCATCATTTGAGTGTGTTGATGAGAACTTTAGGTCTATACTCACGTATAACGGAGAAGATCATCACTCCAAGTCAATGCTTATGCATAGAAGAGGAGTTGTACATGTAGTTTATTCAAGGCTAAGAGATGAGTGAAATTTAAGAATTTAAGGTTAGACACAGACATCAGCCATTCTCAACATATATTTTGATGAGACTTGTAGATTTTTGCAAGCTGAGATGACATTGGAATATACAATTTTACAGAGGTTAATTCTTATTTAAGTCACACAATCACCGTCTAATTTGTTTTAGGCCACTGGGCCTATCGACATATCCTAACACTATGCCTCTGATCTCCTTCAGACACTATCTAAGCTTCCTAAATCCTATACCAAAATAAGATAAGATTATATACATAAGAACTTAAAGTGCAACAAAAGAAAAGTATAAAGCGGTCAAAGTCTATTCTCCCATGAAATTTCTATTAAAATGCAACAAAAGAAATTTTCTTTTAAACTAAGATAAACTTTGGGGAAGAGTGCGCGTTGAAGCGTCTTATCACGTGAATTATGAAGATTTTTTTAACTCAAACACAAGACAGTTATGAAACATTTATAGATTATAGCGAGAATTTGCCCTTAAAATGATATTAGACCTAACATGTTGATTAATTCATAAAAATAAGGTTTATAAAAGGTTTTTGTTAAAAGATCAACCTTTTGACTTTTGGTTTCAATGGGAGTAATATCTATAAAACCCTTTTCTTTAGCATCTCGGATTGCATGATTTCTTGTTTCAATGTGCTTGGTGCGAGTATGATGGATTGGATTTTTGGCGATTCGAACAACCGCTTCATTATCGCCGAAGAGCGGCGTGTGAAGAAAGTCAATTCTGTAATCCATCATTTAATGTTGAATCCACAACACTTGATAACAACAACTTGAAGCAGCAATATACTCAGGCTCGTTTGTGGATAAAGAAACTGTTGTCTGCTCTTTGCTTTGCATGAAACAAGGCAATCCCCGAGATATTGGCATCCACCGGTAATAGATTTTCTATCAAGCTTACAACCTCCATAATCTCTATCAAAGTACGCATGAAGATCAAAGTTTCTTCCCTTCAGATACTAGAGACCCAGACAAGGAGACGCCTTCAAGTGGCGGAAGATACATTTAACAACTTTCTCATAGGATTCTTTGGGATTGGCTTGATATCGAGCACAGTAACACACAATAGATTTAACATCTGGATGACTTGTGGTGAGATACATTAGGGATTCGATCATAGAATGATATCGGTGAGCATCAACTGGCTTTCCATTGTCATCAGGATAAGACATGTTTGAGCAGAAAATGGAGTAAGCTCGGGAGAAGCATCATGCATGTTGTACTTCAATAGAATTTCTAGAATGTATTTCTCCTGATGAATAAGAATTCCATTTGGCTTTTGTTCGACCTGTAATCCTAAGAAGAAGCACATATTCCCCATCATGCTCAATTCAAAGCGCTCTTTCATCACTTCTTCAAACTCTTTACACAACTTCTCATTCGTTGATCCGAAGATGATGTCATTGACATATACTTGAACAATGAGCACATCTCCATTAACCTCTTTCTTTCATAGAGTCATGTCTATAGTTCCACGTGTGAAGCCTTTGCCGAGGGAGATACTGTGTTAGGGTTTTGTACCAGATTATAGGAGCTTGATATAATCCATACTCGGATTTATCCAGTTTGTAAACTTTCTTAGGAAAATCTGGATCTTCAAAACCCAGTGGCTGACAAACATAGATCTCTTCATCAAAAGCTCCATACAGGAATGCACACTTGACTTCCATGTAAAAACATTGAAGTTTTTGTGAGCAGCATGAACAAGGAAAATTTAAATGGCTTCAGTCCTGGCTACTAGGGTAAACACCTCAGTGTAATCAATCCCCTCCTCTTGAGCAAAGCCTTTAACAACTAGCCTTGATTTGTTTCTAATCATAACTTTACAATCACCTGGTTTGTTCTTGAACACCCACTTTGTACCAATTGGATACTTATTTGGAGGAAGACCAACTAGTTGCCACACTTTTAGTTTTCTAAACTGTTGAAGTTCTAACTGTATTGACTCAACCCAGCTTGGATCTTGAAGAGCCATTGTGACATTTTTGAGAACAATTTGAGATAGAAAGCAAACAAAGAGACATTCACTGATTAGCCTAGATTGGATTTGAGTCTGGACACTATCTGATATTGATCAAATGATGTAATCATGTGGGTGGTCTTTTAGGGTTTTGAAGTTAGTGTTAAGGGTAAATGAATTAGATGAAATGGGTTATGGGGAAGATGGTTGTGAGGTGGATGACAGTAAGGTGGACGGTTGATATGAAAGAGGACTTTATGGGATTTGAGAGAGGGTAGAAAGGATTTGATATGCAAGTCCAAGTTTAGGTTGAGGTTAAGGTTCTGGTTGAAGTTGAGGTTGAGGTTGAGGTTCTAGTTAAGGTTGAGGTTGAGGTTCTGATTGAGGTTGAGCTGGAATGAATAGTTGACCAGTTGATGTAGGAATGTCATCATCAAAAAAGGATGGTAGATTGAATGAATTAAAATGGTGTTTGAATCATAAAACCAATCTGGATCATAACCAACGTTGGAAACATTGGACTCTTGCCAATCAACATAGAAGGATTCTTGCACTGTTCTTGTTTGTTTGTTGTATACTCTGTAAGCCTTTTGAATTGAAGAGTATCCGACAAAGTAACATTGATCTAACACTTCCCCAAACTTGGAATTTTGAGCTTGAGTATTCAATAACATGCATGAGCAACCGAAAGGACGAAAGAAGTCAATCAACATATTTTTCTTGTGAAACAGTTCATATGGAGTCTTTATCTTTTCTTTCATAATCAGAACTCTGTTTAGAACATAGGAAGCACAGTTGACTGCTTCTATCTAGAAAATAATATGAAGTTTAGATTCTATGAGTATAGTTTGGGCTGCTTCAATAAGAGTGCGATTCTTCCTTTCAGGAACATCGTTCTGCTGAGGAGTTCAGGATGCGCTGAATTGTCTGAGAATCCCTTTGCCTGCACAGAATGAATCAAAGATCTGATTTTTGAACTTTGTCCTGTTGTCACTTCTGATCGCCAAAACTTTCTTGTTGCTGATATTCTCAATTGTTAAAATCAGCTTCTGCAACACCTCTGTTGTCTCTCATTTAGGTGCTAGGAATCAAACCCAAGAACATCTGGAATAATCATCTATAACAACCAGACAATAAGATTTCTTCACAATACTCTTCACACTTATTGGACTGAATAGATCATAATGTAATAACTCAAGAGGATGAGAAATAGAATTTCCTTGTTTAGGCTTGTGTGATTTCTTATGTTGTTTACCTTTAGCACAAGATATACACTTTTCAATTATAGAAAAATCCTTTTGAGGTAAAGCTCTGAAAAGATTATTTTTAACTAATTGTTAATGTTCTTAAAATTTACATGGCCTAAATGTCCATGCCAAAGAAATGACTCAAATGGGGAGGCTTTTGACAAGAGACATGTCATGGTGGAGGTTGATTCTTTAGAGTTCATAGCAAGCAGATATGTGTCGTTTTTCCCTGGAGCTCGCATGATTACCAATTCATCTAAAATTGAAAATTCTGGCTTAAGAAACAAACATTCTTTACATTTAAAAAGCACAGGAACATTCTTGTTACAAACTTGTGACACACTCAGAAGATTGAATGCCAATTCAGGCACAAAATTCACCTTTTCCAAGGGTAAAGAGCCATTGGATACCTCACCTTGACCTATCATTTTTCCTCCCTTTTTATCACCCGCAAAGACAAAATATCCTCCATTTATTATCCGATAATTGGTAAGAAGGTCCTTCAATATGGTCATATGCCTTGAACATCCACTATCTTCATGCCAGGTTTTATTGATAGCCCCTCTCAAATGTTCCTGCCAAATAAATTAAAGAAAATCATTTAGACATGGGGACCCAAACCTTAACCGGTTTGGTTGTAGAAGATGATGAATTTCTACAAAAGAAACTATCAACAAAATATTTTATTCTATTTTCTAAGAAACGATTATCTACATTTCTATTTACCCCTGGACAATGCTTGACGATGTGATCATCTTTTACACAATTAAAAAAATGAGATTTTAGGCCTTTTCTTTTACATTTTGAATGATAATATTGTTCATAAGAACCTGTAAGGCCCCGTTCCCGGAAACCTCACGGTTAGATCAATCACAGCCTTATTTATAATAAAACACAATAAATTTCATAAAAACATTGCAGCGGATTAATTTATCAAAAACCATTCATGCATTAATAATTGATGTTGACAAATAATACATCATTGTTTTACAAAGGTTACAAAAGAATATTTTGTTGTATTACAAAACAACAACATTATCATGCATGAAATGGATGCAAGTCCTTGCCCGCCAAGTAGCTTCACCCTTATGCCATCCTCAACAGCAAGTTACCTGTCAATTGATTATGCATAAAAATAATCAGCGTTGCTGAGTGAGTTCTAGTTTTATAAATAAAATACTTTCCTTTTGTTTGAAACATTTTCTTAACTTTCATATATGGTCATTCATCATACATACATCAAGGAAATATCATTATTATCTTCCATTATCACACATATTCGTTTGTTTCGTACTTTTTCATTATCTATGCTTCTATCTAGATCCTATCATAAGCTATGCCACATCATTGGGCATGAAACAACCTCAGTCTTAGGGTTAAGCGACAAGGATCCCGTTTCGCACGTATGGATCAGTCACAAAGACTGAACCCTATGTGTACCCTCATGGGTTAGCCAAGATCGCACGCTACATCGCATATAGTTGAGCTAAGAACTCATCAGTGAGTTGTGATCCTCCTTAAATTTGCTTGCAAGACTTTCATTCATCCATGATGTTCCACTTTTCAATATCTTTAATCTTTTGCTTCTTTATGATAATACCTTACGTATAAGGGCATTAACACACCGCGTAAACTCATGTAATAATACATAATATGGAACATCAATAACAGACCACAAACTTGCATAACATGAACAAACATAATCCAACAAAACTTCCAGATCTTAATCATTAATTTCTATTTCCTAAGATTTCAGAAAAATCCTAAGTCAATTTAGGCGCATGAGCACTATGTAGGCGCATGAATACTATATAGGTGCATGAACACTATGTAGGCGCATGAATACTATATAGGTGCATGAACACTATGTAGGCGCATGAACAGTTGGGTGCATGGGCAATTTCAGGCGCATGGGTAGTTCTAAGCACATCGGCACTATGTTAGGCGCATGGGCAGTTGAAGCATGGGCACTTAGGTGCAAGGGCAGTTGGACGCATGAGCACTTAGTCGCATGGGCAGTTGGACACATGGGCACTTAGGCGCATTGGCACATAGGCGCATGGGTAGTGGGCGCATGGGCACTTTTACCTGTTCTATTTTATACTAATTTCAGTCCCCATTTAACATCCTAATGTATTCTTAGCCCAAATGTAGCATACTAAGCACTTAGAACAAGCATACAACTACGTAATTCGGTCGAAACATTCACAAACACCCACCCACACGTAAAATAGGGATAAAAATATGGTTCTAATACACTATAATTTGCAAAATGATAGTTTACATGCATTTCAGCCCCAAAACAAGTTTAAAACAGAAAAATGGAGGATCTAGAACTCACCTATGACAACTTTCGAGTAAGACTTCTTCAAACTCAAGAGCACTTGGAGTTCAAACATCTTTCAACCGATCTTCTTCTTCTTCTTCTCTCTAGAAACCGGTGGAACTCTGTTGTTCTCTCTCTAAGAGAACCGAATGAGTTGGTGGAGTAGGGTAGTGGGCGGCCATGCCTATCTTTTTAAACATCATAATAATAAAGTTTGCCTCTTGTATAACTTTAACCCCTTGACTTGGGTTATTTCACTTTTCCTTCTTTATACTTTTTTTTTCTTTTGAAAATTTCCAGGTGTTATATAATCTCTTCCTCACAGTTAGACATAAAAGAATCACAATCACTTTAGGTCATATGCACTTCCTATGACTTGTTTTCTGAGTCAAATGATCTGTCATGATTTGTGGGTTCTCTTATCTCTGAAATGTTACAAACATGTGAGGATGTTGTTTCATTTGGAGTAGAGATCTGAATTGGGGTGAAAGTGGGAATGGGAAGAGAAATGAACTTTTCAAAACAATTTGATTTCGAAGAATTCTTATCACCTTTACTAAGAACACCAACTTTTTTATTAATGATTAAAAAATCAACTTCATGTGATTTAAACATTGGGAAATGAGAACAACTGGAATGTAAACTATTCAAACTACAATCTATGCTACTAGAACTATTGTCTACAAAAGACTTCTTGGAATCTAAAGAACTAGAACTACTACTGCCAAGACCTCTACTTCCTCCATAATCATAATATTCTGGAACCTCTTTATGATTCACCCTTTCTAAACTTGAAAACAAACTGTTAGTATCCTTTTTAATAAAATCATTTGTAGGATAAGGTGTAGGCATTGGAGAATAGCAAAAGGTGCTAGGCGGTGGGTAAACATGAGTAGTTTCACCACAACCTAACCCTGTCTTAATTCTGGCTCCCCTTTGTTTACTATAGAGTTCCTCTAGCTTCATCCTAGAAATAGTCCATTTATCAAGTTTTGTTTTAAGTTTAGAGGTCTCGAATTCAGCTAATGTAACCCTTTCTGTCAAAGCATTGACTTCCATATTTCTTTCAAAAAGAGTTTTTTAAATGATTTTTTCTTTTAAAGCTTCATTTAATTTTACAATCAAATTTGCTTCATTCTTTTTAAGTTCCTTATTTACCCTTTTTAGTTCTTCATTTTCTTTTAATATGTGAACACATGTCTTGAACTACCTCATATGTATCTCCATTATCTTCTTCTCTATGGCTAGGGCTTTCTCACAGTTGCACACCCTTGATTACACCTTCAACTCTTCTTCCTTAACGGCTTTTCCATCTTTACTCTTCTCTTTTTTTTAACAAACATCCACCATACTGTCCATCATCACATTCTCCTTCTCCTTCTCTCCACAAGCATTCATCAAAATTCTTTTTTCTTTGTGTTTCTTTTTTCTTTTTGCTTCATTTTTCATTGCCTCTGCAATCTCAGCTACCAGCGCATGATTGATTTCTTCTTCAGTCTCAGCTAAGTCAACACTCCAGTCGAAGATAGTTAACAGAGATGTTTCCTTCCTTTTCTTATTTTTTTTCTTATCATCAATCGAAATGACCGGATTAACTCCCGTTCCAGGTTCAGACACGATGATAGATGGACATTCTCTCTTAAAATGCCCGAGCTGTTTGCAGTTGAAGCACCTCAGCTTTGATATATAAAATCCAACCTTTGTATTCTGGTTTCCAAAATTATTCCTTCCCATACTCTCCATGAATCTTCTTGCCCTTAATGTGATCATAACCATCTGCCATTGAATATCAGTTTCCTCCAGATCATCAGGATCCACCGGATACATATCTTCTCCAGTCATTCATCATCCCTTTATTTCACCAGCCACCAATGGTTCATAACTATGTACGAAGAGACCAAATAGAGCCATGCTTTCTGAACGAACTTGTGGAAGATTTGGCGATTTTGATATAGAGCCACTGCCTGTAGTCTTGTCAGAAAGGCCCGTCGTACCACCATAACCTGACATATGCTTTGATCAATCTGAAGTAGATGAAATAAGAGTAGCATTCTATGAGTAAGCTTGAGATAGAAGCATTTCCTGATTGTATTGTCGTCATTTCAGGTCTAATTCAAAGGACTTCAACTTGTTGATAATGTCCATCAGCTTATAATCCAGAAATCCCCTTTCTTTCCTCAACATCCTCACTTGCAGACTCCACTGTGGTGGAAGGGAATTTAGTAGCTTCATGACTTGCTCATTGTTTGACAGCTTCTCATCATACTTCTTCAGTGTGCTTGTAACAGATAAAAAATGATTGGTGAGATCAGTGAGACTCTTATTTTTATGTCCAACAAAAGAGTTGAATTTCTTTTTAGCTTGAGCGGCTTTATCCTTGACTAATTCCTCATTGTCATCATAGGATTCACAACAATGCATCATATAAAGCCTTTACACTTTTATACTCACAAAATCTGTTGTAGATTTATGCTGATAGGCATAAGATCAGAGTACCAAATGCCTTTTGATCATGATCAATCAGCTTGATGTCTCTCTCAGAGTATTTTATTGAATCTGCAATCTAAATGGTCACGTTATCTTCCACTAAAACAGGCATATGAGGTCCTTTCATAATGTTAGATCTAGAATTTTATATAGGTTTAGTTATTGAATCAATCATTTTAACAACTCTTGTACTTTTCCCATCATCATGTATGCAATATATGTTTATAGGTTAACCTATTTATTATGTGTTGTCCTATATGTATATGTGCAGGTAAATTATTAGTCTTGGTCAGTTTCAAGAAATTAACCAAGTGCTGGAAACATCTACAGATGAACAAATGATTCATCCGTAGATATTCTGGAACAAATCAAGTATCGTCTCCGTGGAACTCCTGCGAAAGCTTTACAACACCGCCTTCCAAGTTAATGCATCTCCCGAGGAAGGCTGACTTGCTGTGGAAGAACAAGTAAAACTATTATGGCAGACTAATCTCATGCGGAAGAGCAAATCTCCTGCGGAAGAGAAAAGTTCCTGCGGAAGAGCAAATCTCCTACGGAAGACCAAAGTTCCCGCGAAAGAGAAAATCTCCTACGGAAGACAAAGTTCCTGCGGAAGACCAACACTTGATGTACACCAAGTACATCAAGTCAACAAAAGTCAACACTAAAGTAAAAAAGTCAACATCTACGGATGACTTTCACTTTAGTCAGAGAATGTCACATAAGAACATTCTCCGAGTAACTTTCTTACCTTGATAAGGAAGTTACTGTTACCATATCAGTAAATCCCTAAGATACGAGGCTTAGGTGCACAAATTTTAGGAACCGATTGCCTACGACTACTACGGATCAAAACATCAATCAAACCCTAGCAGCCGCAATCACATACGCATCAGTATAGCATTAGAACCCTAGCATTAGCAATTTCATTATCGTTTGATTACTATCATCATTATTCAAACATTAATTAAAATATTTTGATACATTTGTGTCTGTTCTTCATTTAGTATTTAATTGTTCTTCGTTAGTTTGAGTTTGTTCTTCACATACTAATTGTTTGTTCATCATTACAACAATTAATTAATCAAACAACAATCAATGGTAATTCCATGATTATTGTTTTGTCATTAACTAATCTGATAATTCCTGGACGATCCTTGGATTCACAGGTGGTATCAGACCAAGTGCTCGTTGATTTAGTTTAGTTGATCTATCAACATTAGTTTTTGTTTGATTAGATGTTTATATCTCTAGATCTGTCAAGTTTTTGATTAAATCTATTGATTTTCATTAAAATTATTTTAGGTTTTGTTCATACGTTTCGAGGATATACAACTCATCTTCGATCATGTTATTGAACAAAATGATTAATTAACATATCGTAATTAGCTAATTAATAGATACTTAATAGCTAATTAAGATATTGGAATCAACAAATTGGTGCGATCATTAAAGTTGTTACATCGACCAATCGGGTACTGTTCCATTGTCCGCTCAACTCAAATCTGTGTTAAACTTATTTTAATTTGTAGATCTGAGTTATTGTTCGATTGATAACAATTGTTCAACCCTAATTGAACATGTTCAACATTAAATTTCCTCAATTAAATTTTTAAAAGTGAATTTATTGAGAGGTTTGAGTAATTATGACATCACTGTCTTAATTAATTGATAAGTAAGAGGTTGTCATTAATTATCTAAACATGAGTAATTCAGCCATTGGATCAGCCTACCAACCCCCAAAGTTGGAGAACAATGCTGACTTCAAAACATGGAAAAACCATTTTAGGAACCATGTAAATTATACTGATTCTGATTTGTGGTCTTCAATCATAGAGGGTCTATACATTCCACCAGCATTAGGACCTGATTATAAAGACAACAATCACCAAATCAGTCTAAAGGATTTATCACCAGATGATGCAAAGAAAGTCAAAGTCGATATTAAAACCTATAGTATGCTCACTATGGCTTTGCCTGTAGATCTTCTCATTAGGTGTGAAGCCTATAAAACAGCAAACTCACTGTGGAAAACTTTGCACACCCTGTGTGAAGGTAGTGACAAAATCAGAAGCATTAGAAAGGATACACTCAGGTCCCAATATAAGATATTCCATCATATTGAGGGTGAATATGTTCCTCAACAACTACATATGTTTATACAGCTTGTGACTAAGATGAGCATTTTGGAGCTCAAGTATGATAATGAGGAACTTAACAAGAATACTCTACGTGAGAGTTGGACTTAAAAGTATCAATGTTCAAGAACACCCTTGATTTGAAAGCCATTAGGCTTGATACTCTGGTGGCTAAAGTTGAAGCTCTTAAACATCATGAGAAAACTAGAAACAAGAGCATGAAAGTACCCATAGCTCCATATCACTTCAAAGAATCAAAGACTGTGGGGAGTGCTTTCATTTCAAATGAGGATAATGAGAGCTCTTGTGTTGTGAGTGATGAAGAAGAAGAAGCTGGTTTCTATGCATCAAGACTAGCGAAATCTTCTCAATATCATTCAAGCAACAAAACAAAAGGCAAAAAGGATGATGAAAAGATATCACATGCTAAGGGAGCATCCGCAAACAGCAAAATACTGTAGTTCTTGATTCTGAAGAGTAGAAAGCAGCATTTGTAGCTTTTAGCTCAAGCTTCCAAGCTTACCTGGGCAGCACCTTAACTACAACTTATTTCTACCAGTAAGATCTAGAAGAACTTCATCCTGATGAAGTAGAAGAGATGGATATCCAGTGGCAGATGGCAATGATTGCCTATAGGGCAAAGATGTATCTACAGAGAAACAAAGGATTATTGCTCTGGGAAGAACAACAAAGATAAGTGTTGATAAATCAAAAGTGAGATGTTTCAAGTGTAACTTATATGGACACTTTTCAAGGGAGTGCAACCAGCAATCCTCATCTTTGCAACAATATCAACATCCTCAATATCAACAACAACATCATCAAGCAAATCAAAGGCCATTCAAGCAGCCTCAACTCACCAATTCATCCCAACCAACCATAAGTACATCTACAGCCAGCTCAAGCAAGAATTAAGAGACTGGGTTAGTCATCTTGCAGGATGGTACTTGTGACTGGAGCCTATATGAGAAGTAAGCCTTAGAAGATAATCAAGCTCTCATGGCCAACATGGAGAACAAGGTTCCACCAATGTCTAGAGAGGTAAGAGAAAGATTATGTTCATCCAGCTGCATTGAGGAAGTCGAGAGATATATAACTCATGATCAAAAACTTGCCAATAAAGTGAAAGAAACATTAGTTTTAAATGAATCTCATGTAAGGGAACATAAACTTTATCAGGTAAAGATCACATCCTTTCAAAAAGATTTAGATAAACTTGTTTTAGAAAATTATAATTTGAAGGCACAAGTTGAGCATTTGACTGCATCATTAACAAAATCAATGGCGGAACATGCATCTACAGAAGTTTCAACTTTCATCTCAACAATATGAGAAGCTGTTAAATTCTCATATTGAATCACAAAACAAATCAGGTTTGGGTTTTTATAATGTTCCACTACCAGTGAATAACAATTATACCTCATTACCTAATTCTATGACTAACAAGTTATCAAATCATTTTGTGCCAAGCACCAATAATATAGTTAAAACTGAATTTAATCAAGTGGCACATGATGATGATTCTGAGGTGAGTGAAACTAAATCAACTGATTTAGAAGTTTCACAACAAGATGAATCAGAATTTGATTTTGATGGATGTGATGATCTCTTTGAGCTGGATGATCATGTTGAACAACAAGGTGATGATAAAGGTAAGGGAACAAGTTTGGTGTTTGAACCTTCAATATCAAAAGTGCTTGAAGAAATCAAAGTGCCCTATCCACCTCAACAAAGAAACTTTCTAAAGACTATCTACAAAAGGATAGCTCAATTGAATGCTGGGATTCAAGAGCTAAATAACCAGCAAGTGACTCAACCAACAACAAAAAGGTCTGAAGCTGATGCAAGTGTAAATTCTACGGAAGATGCCAAAACTACTGCCATA
>BJCN01245324.1:949-13742 GCA_018326445.1 Flaveria brownii
GAGATGGATATTTTAAGTCAAATGGCAATGATAAATATCAGATCTCAAAAGTTCAACAAGAGAATTGGCAGGAAATTTCCTGGTCTTTCTGGCAAAACCAAAGTTGGTTTTGACAAGAGCAAGTTGAGGTGTCACAAGTTGAGGTGTCACAATGATAAATATAACGGTGCATCGCACCTCTTGGCCACAACACCTAAGGTAAAGTCTAGGTGTACCATTGCCATGTGCAATAACTTTCTATTTCGTGGTACTAGGCTTAGGCCTATCACAGACCTTCTATAACGGTGCATCGCACCTCTTGGCCACAGTACCTAAGGTAAAGTTTAGGTGTAACATTGCCATGTGCAATACCTTTCTATTTCGTGGTGTTGGGCCTAGGCCTATCATAGACCTTCTATAATAGTGCATCGCACCTCTTGGCCACATCACCTAAGATATGCAGCAATGGTTCTAAACAAATGGCCAATCACCTCATACTTTTGCTTGCAAGCCTTTCATTCGTTCATTTATTCATTAATGCATGCATTCATTCATTACGTTCCTCTTTTCATTATCTTCCACTTTACGTTACATAATACTTTTCATTTATTCATTAATGTTCATCGCAACCACGGGAAGACAATCATACATACTAATAAGGAACATCAACATACACAGTAGCATCATCATACAAGGCATTATCATACGTAACATAACATGCATCATACATAAACATGCAACATCATCATCATCATGCCCAACGTAACTTCTAAGGCCTCAATGGCCATCTTACATGTACTTACGGGAACTCCCACATCAAAACTTACATCTGCACTTTCCCCCGAAAGTCAGTAATTAAACTATGCTTCTCCTCGGGTACAACAACCCTATTTAGGAGTATGGGCACTCTTCAGTCGCATGGCCTCCATGCGACTGAACATCATGCGAATGGACCAATGCGGATGAACAACAATGCAGATGAACACCCAATCGTGCGACTGGACCTCATGCGGATGGACACTATGCGAATAAGCACCTATGAAAATGGACCTCATGCGAATGGACCTCATGCGAATGAGCACCTATGCGAATGGACCCTCAGTCGCATGACTCCCCATGCGACTGGACCTCTAGTCGTGCGACTGAATTTCAGTCGTGCGAATGAACTCCAATCGCACTTCAATCGGCCGAATGGCCTCCAGTCGGTCGCCTAGCCCTAGCTGATGCAGAATGAAATTCATCCCAAACCCAATCTACCATTTTCGACCTCCAAGCTCATCCAAATCTATTCTAGGCCCCAATTAACCATCCTAAACCTTAAGAATGCATACTACAACACCATTCAAGCACGCATAAGCCCAAAAACAAACTCCAAACGCATCACACGCAATCACACCTAAATGGGTCAAACACACACACATACAAAAACGGGTTTACTATGTGTTCCAGCCCGAAATCAGTTGAAAACGAGTAAAATAGGGGTCCTAGAACTCACACAAGCTACAAGAATAAGAAGAGCTACGTTCTGACCCGCTACACGACGATTTTCGCGCTCGAATCCACCCGAACCAACTCTTTTTCTCTATTTTCTTCCCTTTCTCTCTTCTTTCTCTCTTCTTGCTGAATTTCACAAGTGTGGGGAGGGTGTGGGCTGCCCTCCCCTCTTAATCCCCCACTCTTCCAACCTTTCTCCCGTTTTGGCACGTTTGTTCCCCCGACTTTGGACTTTATTTATTTTTCTTCTTTCGTCGGCTTCAAAGAAAATACCCGGGTGTTACAAATAAGAATAAAAAATCTCTTTTATTTATATCAACGCTTGAATTATAAGAATTAAAATTATCTTGTTTCAAGTAATAAGAAAATTGATTAAGGAATAACGGTAGATACAAGTACTAACTTTGATTCGGATTTATGTGAACTAAAGTACAAAGCATAAATGGCATATTATTTGTACATGAAAACGCATTAATAATTTAATCTTAAGATCTAATCAATGTAGCTAATTATATAACTGTTGTAAGGCTGACACAGAACCTAAAAATGTGTTAAATTTGATGCAAACACTCTAGTTTATCCAATTTGATGCAACCCATGAACAAAATTGTAAAAAGTTTAGGTAAGTACCGAAGATATTTTAATATAAATGCATCCAAATACGCAAGTAAAGAACAAAACTCACTAATATTAAGAGAAGAGTAGTAAGGTTATTAGTAATTCAATGCGTTATTAGACTCCTCCTTGCTAATAATACACGTTATAGCAGCAACCATCACAAAGAAAAGAACCATGTAAACTTGAATCTACATTCATTACAACAAAGATCAACGACTTATTTCTATAAGTTGTAGTGATAATCTATTAAGAAGCTCAAATTTAAGATACAAATATAATATACAGAAAAAAGATGCAGAGATTACAAATCAAAGTGCCTAAATTGCAATTATCTTTATCGTTGGAATGAATACCAACCGCACAATCAGCCAAATTAATTTGGAAGTTAAAATATCTTTGCGAACGAAAGAATGTCCTTGGATACCTAAAAATGAAAGCTTTCAAATAATGTTTCCTATAAACATCATTAGTCGTTACAACATCATACACAAATAGAAGCCTTTGTTTCATAATTACATATATAAAACTATATTTATGGGATATTTGAAAATGAAAAAAAAATAGTTCATTGTTCTTGTTTAACCTATATTTAAAGGCAAATAGACTTTTTTTACAGAGATTTATGAAAAAGGGTTAATCTTCATATGAAGTTACACCACACGACTCCCCACAAAATTACAAACAACATCGACCTTGCATATCTCATTTTACCTAAAATCAAAGGAAAAAAATTCAATAAAAGGAAAAAGACAATCAAAAGATAGCTTTCATGTTGTTTAAAGTGATCCATATGACTATACGAGCATATCAATACCTGAAACTATGTTTTTCACTTACATATTCTTAATGTTTTCTAGTTTTGTGCTGCGGGCCTGCAGAAAAGTTGCCGTTAACATCATTACCAACCCAATCATATTCCTACTGTAGACCAACTTCCTTTTCCTTCTTCCTTGAAATGGCAAATTTGATATCATCTTGAACATAACATATAGAATATAAGAAACAACAGTTAGTGGTTAATAATTATTTTAAAAAGGAAAACAAAATAATTACAAGTATGAAGAAAGAATTCACATGACCAATTGAAAGTTTAGTCAATTCTTGAGTTGCAGATGGCATAGCACAATCCATATAACCAACTATTATAAACCTGAGAAGAAATAACAGTGAGAAAAACTAAATAGAATGATATTTTACTGAATTATAATTTTCAAACCCTTGTAAAACCTGAAATGAAAGATGATATTGGAGTACCGCATGCTTTAGTCTTTGTTTTGAAGGTATCTTGTGTTGAAGAAAGTGCATGTTTATATATGGACAATTTAGGGCCAATGTACGACTACAAGGAACAGAAATTGCCTGATAGACAATGAAAGATGATCGCTGATGTATTTGCGAAGGAGTAAGCCGATACGCGTTGCATTTCAAGACTATTCTGAATCAAAGTTAGAAACTCCCAACCTTGCATTGTAAATTCAATATTTTACCTTCACCTTTGCAAATTGGAATGCTTTAAATCGAACAACCGATATTGGAAAGCCTCCTTTAATCCGTTGTCCAAACGTGGATTTGGATCCGAGCAAACCATCAAAAGATCAAATTTTGCAACCAAGCAACATCTACGTTGATAACCCTAACATGCAAGAGGAGCCGCAAGTCGTTAAACGTACCTGAATACCGTTGAAGGGAGGACGAAATCTTTGATGAAAGCATGTTAGCCTTTCAAATCGAATGTTCATCTTCATCATCTTCATCTTCTTTATCAACAGGCAATGAATTGAAGAAAGGGATGAGAGAATAGGAACTGTGGAAGAACAAAATGGGAAGAGCCAGGTGGAAGGTTAAGCTGAAGATTACAACACGTATGACCTGCGCAGAAAATACCAAAAATACGCTTAGTCATTGTAGCCACCGTCCAAGGCTTTTAATATATATTATAATATGCATTGTTCTTTCAACAGTGGGGTGCTTGTTTAGTTTGTCATTCTTAGCATTTGATATTTTAGCCTGCCATGGTATATAGTTTTATATTGTAAATTCTAAGAAGAATGTTATAAGTACATTACATTTTATAGCATTTATCAGACATAAAATTTATCTATTATAATAAAAGAGTAACTTGGTATGACACGTGTCACCATCATAATTCTCCTCACCAAAATTTTCCCGTCTCTCTCCCCTATTAAATAACTACCTTAATTACTAATAATATTATTTAACATTTTTTTAGATTAAAATATTATTTTAAAAAAAAATTAAAAACAAAGTTATAAAATGTTGATATCATTGTTTTATTACTTATACTAGTTATACGTAATTTCAGTCATATCATATTTTAAAATATCATTTTATTTTCCATAAATTTTATTATATTAATATTTTGTTTATTCAAGGCGTGTAATACACGGGTTTTCTAAAACTAGTAAAATATATAATGGGATCAGAGTTGATAAACTAACCAAGAAACTATTGTTTTGTAAAATACCGCCGCTACCTCATTGCGCGAGTCTCTTGCTAGTAAAATCATACGCATAACAAATATGGAGGTGTTTCCCGGTGGTGTCCTATGAACATGAAGATGAGTGGCTCCAAAATATTTTATTAAAGCTTGACTTTTTTTTATTTTCATTTTTAAATACCAGAACGTTTTGTGTGTTTTGAAAAATATAACCTCAAAACCTAATATCCACCAACGTTAGGAACTAATTTTGTTAAGTTTTAGTAAACAACTAATATATAGCAACCTTGTAATTTCTCGTAGTTTAAGATTAACCTAGCTTACTGTAAGGACCTTCGGTGTAACTCTAAATATAAGAAAGCAATATCCAAATTGGTTGGGTCATTTAAGTAATAAAATAGCACCAAATATTGGTACGTATTAAAAATTTAAGTAGAACCAACATATACATTCCACTTAATATTTAATCAAACCATGATGGCAGAGGTTGCTAAGATACATATGATGGTCTGTTGATTCTACCATTGTCAAACAATCGAGTGTTTAAAGTTTAATGCATTCAATTGATTAGTTAATACATATATATTTATGATAAAGGTATGTATCTTTAATATTGTGTCTTTAATGTTCGTCCCTTGGTCTCCAAATAACCGTAACACATCCATGATCCATCACCACCCATCTCCTATAAATCAAACTTACATATCATATGCACAAAACCACACCACAAACCATGGCTAACCCTTCTCCAATTATCATAATAACTATAGTTCTTGGAACTATGATCATGTTGGCCCACACAAGGCCATTAACCAACACAACCACAATTGTTGCCCCATCCATATTGGCACGGCTCAAGCTGGAGAAAGGTGATGATGGTGATCAAGATGGCGGTTCAACGGGCTGTTGGGATACATTGTTTCAACTCCATGCGTGCACCGGAGAGATCATACTTTTCTTTTTGAATGGAGAGACTTATTTAGGGATGGGTTGTTGTAGGGCGATCATCGAAATTGAAAAGCAGTGTTGGCCATCTTTGATGGGGTCTCTTGGTTTCACTTCTGCAGAAGGTGATATATTACGTGGTTATTGTAAGGGTTCAAATAGTAGCGATGTTCCAACCACCACACCTCCGCCACCAACCACCCCATCTTCGCCACGAACCACCAATATCACAACTAGTAATTCTACAAATTATGGTAAAATCTGATTGTCCTTTGTCATATCAAAGCACAATCATGAATAATGTAATAAAGGTTCCTTCTAGTTACCTCTTTATGTTATTGATGTCTTATAATGGCTAAGTGTGTAATGTGCATAAACACTTTTTAAATACTCGGTTTTCGTCACAATGCCACAAGAACTAATAAATGTTTTAGTAAGTTAATGTTAAATAATTGAACAACCCAATTAAAGAACTAGTATGAATAATAAGTTTTATTACATTTAAAGAAATAAAAAAAAGGTATTTCAAAATACTAAGATTTTTGATGTTGTAAACGTACTAACTGTCTACATACGAATGCTTCGCAACCCATCTAACATATTCTTCAAATCATGATAGTTAACGTCGGCAGGGGCGGCCCAACAGCTTAAAAAAACTAGCTAGGATTTTAGCCCCACCCATTCAATAGGCCACCAAAAATAAATTCTATTATATAGCAGATTCTCAGTCTAAGATCAAAATAAACTAAATTAAAAAAAGAAAGAAAGAAAGAAGGAAACCTAGGTCGGCAGGTTGTAGATCTTCAACACAAGCTATTGGTCGATTCCAGCTGATTGGGGGGTTGGGGCGGAGGGAGTTGAAATAAAGAAACGAACAAAGCCAGAAGGTTAAGATGAACAACCGTGCACCTTCGATTTCATCATTCGCCTGTAATTTTGCTTTCCCCAAGCGAACCCATGCCCCAGAACTTTGATTTTTTCACTGGAGTCACGACTAAGAGCCCCCTAACCTTCATTTGCTTCTCTAATTTCAAATGGTGGATTCACTTGCTTATTTGAGTTTGTTGTAATTAAGAAGCCTTTAAACCGCGATTTCATCTAGACATCTAGTGAAGTAAAGGACTCATGATTAGGTACTAGGCTGAGCGATTCTCTGATTGATTGATTCTCTCCCTAAATAAGGTAAATTACTTAATATATTGTTAATTGTTTTTCTTTAATTCTATATTCTATGGACAAGTTGTTAATTGCTGATTGTTCTAAATTTGTTTTAGTTTTGTATATGCTTCTCTTTATTTGATTTTAAAATTGCTAATTATTTATTTGTTTTAGCTTTTTTACTTTTTATAGTTTATTAGAATATAAAATTATTGAATCAATTAGGATTTGCTTTGAATAAATTGATTTAGGAATCATGAATCAAATAGTGCTTATGCTTCAAAACATGAGAGTTTTTAAAGATAAATTTTTATAAGGCCTCTGATTTTATTTTCTCTTTAAGCCTCTAAAAATATTGAGACGCCCCTGAATGTCGGCCACTTGTATTGATGGAGTTTTTATATATTTTAAAAATTATAAAGTCTATTTATTTTTATTGAAGTTTGTACTTTTCTTTTAAATAACTTATTTTAATTGAAGAATATAGGATATTATATTCTTATACTATTTGTTTAGTTTCTTATTTATATCAACAACCATTGCTTAGGCGACCGCCACCATTCACCAATTTCTATCGGGAACCACCATCAGAGTTTTACAACATTGTAGCATTTTGTGGGGTGTTAACTTTATGACAATAAGGTGTTCAATAAGTGTTACAAGTGAGTTACGATTTCTGTAAGGCCCCGTTCCCAGGTACCTCACAGTTGGTCATTCATTGCACATAAAACATATTAATATACTCTTCATAAAACAAACAGTGGAATTACATTAGCAAAATCCATTCTCTATTATTTAAAGATACTTTTGTTAAGCAATACAATAGTGTTCAAGTTACAAAAGATTTGAATTGCATTACAAAACAATAATATCATAACGTAGGAATGGATATCAGTCTTTTTCTGCCGAGTAGCTTCACCCTCGTGCCATCCTTGGCAACAATCACCTGCCAACTGAAAATGTATAAAAGTCAGCGTTACTGAATGAGTTTTAGTTTTTAAAGTATTAAAATACATTGTGCATTGTATATATATGAAAATACTCTTTTTGTGAAAATACATCTCTTACTCTTGTACGTGAGCACGCATTAACAATACAACGAGGTAATGTTTTCTTTCTTTACTGTATGCCTTGTTCATTTTGTACTCTTTTTACTTTATCTTTCACTGTCTATGTGGACCAATGAGCAATACCCTAAACTATATGCGCGGGGAAACCGGTGCTGGGCCTCTCTGGTCTATGCTCTGATAACTGTTCACAAGGCTGGCCCAGTCACCTAGGGCATGCTACAAAGGTCCGCCAATCTCAATTGATTGGTCCCGTGAGCACTATCAGGGTAGCTAACCCGTATCACAGTTGAGCTAACGACAACGTGGTCGTACACCTCCTATATGCTTGCAAGACCTGTTAACTTTTTTATTTAAGTTCCACTTCTCTTTATTATTTCTCTTTCACTATGTTAAAAATAATACTTGCATTTATGATCATATGCACACCACATAAGTCACATAATAAAAATTATTATGACCATAGGTACAACTTATAATAATGCAAATATAACAACAATTAAAAACCCTAAGTCAAACTTGGGTCAAACTCTAATGATTCTGTTTTGGTCAAAATTTCAGAAAATATTCTAAATGTCCTAGGCGCATGAGTACTATGCAGGCGCATGAGGGCTGTTTAGGCGCATGGGCACTATTTGGACGGTTTAACACTTAGGCGTTTGGGATATCCCAGACGCATGGGCACTATTCGGTCATTTGGTCAACACTTAGGCGCCCGAGTCAAAATCCTAGACGCATGGGCTACTTTTTAGGCGATTAGGCTTACACTTCAAATTTTCTAAGGCTTTTCTAGATGGTTGGCGCACTGTTCAGGCGGTTGGGCTATGTTTAAACGTATGGGCTTACTTAGAAATTCCTAAGGCAATTTTAGGCGGTTGGGAGTGTTGTTTAGGTGGTTGGGGGTACTGTTTGGGCGCATGGCCCTACTTAAAACATTTCTAAGGCTATTCTTGGCGCATGAGCCCTATTTGGATGCATGGCCAAGCTGTTGAACATATTTCTAATTATTTCCAATCCCAAACATCATTATATCCTATCCTAAACTTGTTACACCCATTATAAACCTTAAACAAACATCTACATCTATAAAACATCATCATACAAGCAAACATACGTACAGTATATGCATAATAGTTATAAAAAGGTTTTGCATACATTTTCAGCCCCATAAAACTGTTAAAATAAGAGAAAACCAGGGTCTAGTACTCACCTTTGTTGTTCTCAAGTTTAAACTCTTCACTTGAGCTTCTCAGATGATTCTAACCCCTAGAAAACCCACCAAACACATATTTGAACACACATAAACACACATAAGCATATAACCACGGCTAAGTCTAGCCAAGAACAACTTAATTACACGAATGCTTACCTTAACTTTGACTTCTTCTTCTTGTTCTTCAAATATCCGAGAGCTTCTGCTCTTTCTCTCTTCTTTTCTTCTTTTGGTCGACAAAAGAAGCAGTAGTTGGTATGTATATGGGCGGCCATACCTCAATAATATTAAAATATTTGACTTTTGTACTTATTTGCACTTTGCCCCCTTCCACTATAGCTTCTTTTATTTCCTTCAAGATATTTCTATTTCCTTTTTATTTTGACTAGAAAGTTTCGGGTGTTACATAAGGTATGTTTTCATTTAAGTTATGTCAAGTTAATTATTATTTATTTTAATATTATTATTAAGAGTAGTTTTAGTCTAGGATTATTATTTTAGGTGTTAGAGTTATTGTTAGAATTGATTTTAGGTAGCGTAATCTTAGTTAGGCATGGACTGATCACATGCTTAAACCAGTCAGCGTTAACCAATATCCAACCATGACAATAACTAGTTAGTTGTATCATTACCTAACCTAGGATTATTTAAATTGAATAAGGATCTTGAGACATCACCAGATTGTACTAGCTACTGTTATCAACTATTGAGAAATTATTAAATAGGTGAGTTGTCATGTTTATTGATAATCCTATGATTGTATTCTCATTCTGTTTAAACTAGTATATACAAGAACATATTTAAAATGCAATTATCGGTAAGGGTATGTTTGGATTCTTATATGCTTAATGGGATGTGTCAAAATGGTTGAAAAGAGGATAGTGTTCCTCGTATGCATCATGACACTACCATATCTACACAATGGCAGGGGTTCTGACAAGGTCATTGTTGGTGTTTGTGAAAAGGTCATGGTTGGCACGTGTTGTCCCTGGCTCAAAATATCATAACCTGTGTTGCATGCATGTCAATCATATTGTGTTATTTTTATAAACTGAATAACATGAGCTCACCAGCATATGGCTTACGTCTTTTTTGAATATATGTATCACAGGTAATTAGTGAGACTACTTTAGAAATAATGAGCACATAATGGAATCTGGATCCATAAAAGTTACTAGATGCTTGATATTATAATTAAATAATGTATTGTACTCCGAATTTTATAAGTTTGAAATGTAAACTCAGATTGCTTCCGTTATAAGTTGTATCAAGTGTGCACGTCCACCCATGTTTCAGGTGGGGTGTCATAGTTGGTATCAGAGCCTGAGGTTTTAGCAAATTAGGCATTACAAAAATGCTTAAGATTTAACCAAAAACGCCATAGAACAAGTACTCACATATTCTTTAGAATGACGTAAGATGAAATAAACTGTGTCATGTCTTTTTATCCCCTGAATATGCATTATGTAAGTTATTCTATGTTTCATAGCTGCTATGCTATAAGTATGCTTAGTACATGCAAGTAAGTTATGTATAATTATATATTCCTATAGGAAGATACGATGTCTGATCATAGTGATAAGCAAGGATCTAGACATGACAAGGGTCTAAACATGAACAATTTAGCAACAAGATAGGAGAAAGTTCTCATAGGGCCCGAACTTCCTCCCACAGTGTTAGTTCTCGATCAAATCTAAACTTTATTCTAAATGCTAAAGCTATTCACAATATAGTTGTAGAAGTTGCAAAGATATTAAAAAAATAAACATACTAGCAATGCTAATAAATCATAAGAGCGACCCGAAGAAAGATGTGCTGCCTCTATGTCGGTACCATTAGAAATAAATTCTAAAGAAATTAAATGAAAAGAGTGTACGACACTTCATGTCCTGTAATCCTCCGTCTTCGACTGAAGAAAAAGAGCCGTAGAAGCTCAGGACGGGCTAATTGTGTATTGAGATAGTATTTGTGTATTATGATAAGTTTCATACATAACAATACATGATCTTTTAAAGTCTTCAACAAGATTACCAACACGTCAAGTAGTATCAATAAGTGTCTTACATACTTTAGATAACTAATTAACGTAATGTTAGTTATGTTGATGTATGCTACTCATGTCTTCATTTCATGATAGCTCTTCAGAATTTTCAGATATGCTTTAGCATTTTGTTCATTTCATATTTATAGAAGGTGTTTATCGCACTTTAAAAGATCTCTCCCTAGATGGAATCTATAAATTATAACAATATTAGCTTAAATCATCAATGACATGTTTTTAATCATGAGCCACCCTCCCCCATGAGGTGTCTCATCCATGTCGACGGCCTCTACTAGGGTGGTGACTTTTTCTAACTCCTCTTGTGTTGTTGTATGGTGGTTGTACTTGCTTTAGGGAATGGGCTAACACCAATTTATCATGGTTGACAGTTATTAGATAACATTTTTTTATTTTGATCCGTGACCATAAGACATGATATAATCTTCAAGTATTTTATAAAAAAACAAAAGTTATGCTCTTTTTCAAAATAACCTACTGGTAAGGTGTTTAAATGGTCTTCAAGAGACGTAGGTTCAAGCTATGCAGGGTAAAGCATCTTGAATGACGACCACCATTCAGAAAAGCAGGAGAAGATAATCATAGCAAGCTTTTTCCAGAAAGATGACGAACCACGAATGTTCCAACATCCCCCGTTTGAGCATTTTAATTTTAGTTTGTGTTAAACTTTGACAAAATTCTTAATTTTTTAGGCTAATTGTTTTTATCAAAAATGTATAATATATTTGGATAATTATGTTAAATGCTTAAAAAATTTATGATTGTTTGTATTTATTTATGTTCATAAACTTTCGTTTGTGTTCGTGAACATTTGTTGTATCCGTTTTCCTTTGTTTGTATTTGTCTACTGTTGGACCAAAAGAACCAATGAGCCAGATCAGAAAAACCTTTAAATCCCACAGACATCATAACAACTGAAGAAGACTACATCAGCTGAAGACAAAGGCTGAAGACTTGTACTGAAGACATCAGCTGAAGATCAAGTACTGAATACAATGAAGTATCTTTTGAAGATGAAGTCTGAAGATCAAGTTTTCAGAGGTTGTCATAACAGCTCAAGTAGTTCTCTTCAGTAGTTGTGATGGTTTTATTTTAGTAGTTTTCTTTTATAGTTTCAGTACTTTGTTTTCAGCAGTTTACTTAATGTAAAACGTCTGAAGAGCCTGTTCTTCAGACGTTATAGTTTCAGTAGTTATAGTATTAGTTTACACAACTTTTATTGTAAGAAGATGTCAGCTGTTGTAGACATCTTCAGTAGTTTTGTTTATTGTCAGTAGTTGTTGTATAACGGTTAGATGTCACTATCAAGTGACATCTGGTAACGTCACCTTCCTTTATAAAAGGAAGGTTGACCTAATTTGTAAAGTGCCGAAGCTTGTGTATGAATGAATACATTCTCTTTTGCAGAAAACTCTCTCACTTTATAACCATACTATTTCATTGAATATCCTTTGTGTTCTTGTTTAAATTTTGTCTAATTCGTATACTATTCCACTGCAAATCATAATCTAATTGATCAAACTAGATCCGAGATCCCTTCAAATGGTATCAGAGCTGGTTAATCATTGATCGATTTAACAATTGATCATTGAAACAACTCTTTGATATCTAAGTTTGATCGAATTAGCAAATTTGCAAGAATTGGTTATAGAGCTTGATTTTCTGTTGCTTCCGGTGAATTAATTTAAGGTTCCTCGTGTTTAAAACTGATTTGTTGAGTTTTTGAGCTAGCTTTGTTAAAATTACATTGAATTGATTTGAATCTGAGAAAATGGCTACACCAACAAATGATCCTCACAATA
>BJCN01245581.1:0-10902 GCA_018326445.1 Flaveria brownii
ATAATAATCACGATAATAATCACGATAATAATCACGATAATAATCACGATAATAATCACGATAATAATCACGATAATAATCACGATAATAATCATCATAATAATCATCATAATAATCATAATAATAATCATAATAATAATCATAATAATAATCATAATAATAATAATAATAATAATAATAATAATAATAATAGTAATAGTAGTAGTAGTAGTAATAATAATAATAATAATAACAATAACATTGTAGATTTTAAAAAACAAACAGTCTTTTTCATGCAGACTGCAGACGTTCGGTTCAACTCTTCTCCTGCAGATGTCTGTAGATGTGGTTCGCAGACTGCAGACATTTTACTGTAGAAAAAACAAACAGCACCTAAGTAAAGACGATGAAAATTTACTTTTCACTATATTTTTCATAGATATCCCATTATATAACCCATAACCAGAAAGTTTGTTTGTGTTGACTTCTTATGGTTATAGGTAATAAAAACGAAAAACTAAAATGTAGGTGTGAATTTTGAATCAGTCTTCATTAAAAAATCTATCGCTTTGCAGAATAGTTGCAAAAATATCAATTTAAAATTAAAATCCGTCCTATAAATACGTTGCATGTTTCTCATATTTTGTGTCGTTAATTATATATACATTACAAGAAAAAACGCCTGTAATAACGACAAAATGTTGCCCTATAACAAGGACATGCTATCAGTATAGATCACTACATAGGAACGACAAATCATGCTATAAGTGTCAAGGTAACATAACTTTTACAAATAAATAATTTTCTAACCTATAATTTAAAAAAAAAAAGTTAAATAACAGTCTATAGCTGATTTTTTTTTCAAGAAATAAAATTTTAATACAAATACTAAAACTCCAATTTAAGCTCAAATCCAAGTTCAACAAACACATGGATCACGCAAATTCAACGAAAAGCACTATAAAGAGTTCAAATTCAAATTAATTCAAGTTCAACAAAATTACAAACGCTAATGACATGGTCGTTGCTGTTGCCAGTCACACATCATTTCCATTTATTTCTGAAGCATCCTTTGCATCTCTTCTATTTGTTGTGCTTGTCGTCGTTGGATTTCTTGACTTTGTTGTTCTTGTTGTAGTAGTTGTTGCTGTCATCTAAGTTGGGAATTCTCTCCTTGCAAATGTTGTGTGATCGAATAATCACGGGTGGGATATGTCTCAACACAACCAACACCTCGTATATATGTCTATGCCTTATTTTTTAGCGTCTTTTTTGTGTGGGTTGTATTACATTTATATATATACAATTGAAAATTTAGGAAACTGAAATCATACTCAATATAAAGACATATAAATAACTGTAACAAATAACTTACAAGACTTGTAACCCATTAGGATCCTAATTGGATCCTCTGAGGAGGTAGATCCTCACCGTCCCCATTATGTGCTCTAGTAACGTATGTTGACATGCTTCAGCAAAAATAAATAATAAACATTATCTATACTACAAAAAGCAAGTTGACGGTGTCAAATTAACGGCGTGAAATTTAACTACTTCATATTTACATATCAACCAATCTATCCGCCTCTACGTTCACATGCTTTTTTTGTACAATAAATTAAATCAGATTTTGGTTTTATTTCTTTCAAACTTTAACCTAGATTCTCTCTCTCTAATAATTACATGCATGCGTTTAGTGATTGCTATCTTATTTCGTTTTGATGAAACGATTAAAAATTAGATTTCGACAACAGAAACGATTAAACGGTTTATTTAACAAGAACATAAATAAAAATTTTGATTTGTTTTGAAGATTCAATCTCAAACCCTGGTTCGATAAGTCGGATGACGATGAAGTAATTAGTGGGTTTGTATTCATATACAATCTCAAATAATTGATTTCGATTCAATTTGGATGATGATGAAGTCAATGCTATTTAATCTCAGACATCATATTTCGTTTCACCGATTTTGTTTCGATTTCTAAGGCGTTTTTGGATTTGTATGTATAATCTTTATATAATTTCCTTTGTTACGTTCACTGTTTGTCTAGATCGATAGGATGAAGTCGATCACATATCTATTATCGAATATGATGAACCTCATATGGTATAACAATAGTGTTGACATCAAACAAAGAATTGAACAAGAATCAAAATAACGTTGTTGATGGTGATCAAGAACAATCAGAAATTAAAGAGAAGAAATCAAGATCAGGTATGACATGTTTGTGTGTTTTGAACACTCAGATGATGTTTTTGTGCGACTCAAGATTATTTATGTTGTCATCTTCCCAAATCTCCAAACAGGAAAATTAAATATGTATTTTGAAGAAGGCGATTTAAATATATATGTGGGCATTTTGAAAACCCATGATTGGTTTTTATTTTTATTTTTTGTGATTATTCAAAGAAAATATGTATTCTTATCCAAAAATTCAAGAAGCTTTGTATACATTGATTAATCATTTGATAATAATTTATAACCATTTTTACCACCAAAAGTTTAAGGTTTTCATCCCACCGCAACGCGCGGTAACACCAACTAGTTAACAATTAATAAGCAAAAAAAACATAAACATACAAAAATTTATATAATTACATACGTATAAGCATATACATAAAAAACTAAATACACAAAACAAATAATACATAATCACACATATAGAAACACATACATACTTACGACCTACATAAATATATGTGGTGGCATCTAATCAAACACTTGGTAAACATAAATTAGGCTAACTATCATACCCATATACGCTTGCATATACATACATATTTACATACATACAAGCATAATGACCAACTAAATCACTTGAAAACACTAAAATCATCAACATTAAACAAATTTCATACCCTAGCTTGTAGCCTTCAAACCCTTCAATTTTACCTATGAATCTCACCTAAAAACATCAATTTAATGAAAACTTATAAATTCATTTTAGTAAAAAAAACATGAATCTTACCTTCAAAATAATTGATTTTGATGAAAACACAAATTAGGAACCGAGAGGAGGCGGAAGAAAGTCTCTTGGGGTGAAAAATGCGAACGGATAAGGTTCATGATAGTTTTATCCGAACTGAGACCTATAGCAACGACAAGGTCTTAAATGTCATTGCTATAGGTGTCTGAAAAAAGGACGTCATTTAATAAAAACTTAAAAATAATAAATATGCTATGCCGACATCCGGTAATTAGGACAAAGAAATAAAAAAAAAATATCTATGCCAATGACATGCTGTCAATATAAAGATTTTTACTAGCCCAAAAAAAGTTTTATAAAACCTATTCATTTTTCACTAATCTCGCCAAGTGTATACCGACGCCATGTCATCGGTATAGACTTTGAAATTTTGACGTCGGTATAGAATTTGAAATTTTGAATAGTCAAAAAAAAGGAAATACCATGTACCGACGACATGTCATTTCTGCACAATCATCTATAACAAGGGACGTTTATTGTTGGTACAAGTCATCGGTACAAGGTAAACATTTTATAGTGATATTGGCAAATCAAAAGCTCCAACCAAGTCTTCCGCCGCCTTAAAACACTAAACTTTATGATGTCAAACAAGCCAACCGATTTCCGGTACAATCATTGTCCAACTTTTTTTAGAATGTCTAACTCACACACATTCTAATATTACTAATAAATCTATATTAATATTTTCTATGAGACCAGAACTCTCAACTAGATCAGTAAAAGAGCAAAAATTGAACTTACTATGAGCGGCAGGTGATACGAAGAGTCACTGTCGAATACTCCACCTTTGCACTATGATCATATGCAACTAACTGAAATCCCAAACACCAGAAAGTTACCACTGTATGATCATTAAATCACCAATAGTAACTGGAAATAATTAGTGAACATATAGTTATATCATATCAACATATTTAACAAACTTTGGTAGATCACCCATTTATACTTTCAATGCTATATTTCATCTTTTCTCTTTACACAACTAATCTGACATGATGCTAACATTATAAAATTGATACACAAAAAAACACACGTTCCTTCAATAGAAAGATGAGTTTTTATATGCCTTTTTCTTCTTTTTTTATTTAATATCTGGTTTTAAAGTTCATCGATATGACTAATATATTCTCTTTAATACTTTGATATGTTTTCGATTTCTTGATTAAGATGTGTACTTTCCTTGCCGATAAAGAGAGTGGGGATGACAGATAGAGAGTGAGCACACATAGCTTAGTGCACCAGTATTTGCACAAATTAAGACCATGGGTGCTCACTCTCTTCTATCACCACCCTTTTACCTTTATAGCGCGTGTAATTAATTGCAATCATATCAACGTAGGCGAAAGAATTCTGCTGTTGCTGTATTTGAAAACCAACTGAGGGAAACTGCTGTTGATCCTGTTTCTCTTGAGTGATGTGACAACATTTCCACATTTGTAACTTCTATATTTTATAAGATAAATAAACTGTAAGTTATGTTAAATGAATATGTATAACATAACAAGTGATATCTGTTGACAGTTGATTATTGTCATACCCCTAAAACATCCTAGAAGAGTGGGGAATGAGGAGAGCTGAGTGCTTACATGACCATTTATTCCATATTCTTCACCACCTATATATTTTGTATATATTAAATAAACCATATATCTTGTTTTCCAAAGAAAAGAAGAAGAAGATTTGATTACTTCTAAGGTCAAACAGCATAATTTTGTTTTCTAGAATCTGCTTAGAGTACAACTTTCCCAATAGCGACCAATAATTGGTAATATCAAATTATAAAAGATGCTACAACATGCATAATATTGTATCTGCTAAATTAGTATCACAAGAAATTTACCAAGAGTCCTTTATTCTTTATGTTATTGGACATTATTTTACATAAAAGTGAATTAAACGGTATTTTATATTAGATTGATCATCTTCTACAGGAGAATTATGATATATTAAGAAACTCTAATGTAGCCTTAAGCTAATGTATACTATGCTAAATCCTAACTATGTACATTCCACTTGACATTTTAGAAAGTACTCTGGTGTATTGCTTCCCTCATCATAATGAATTGAAATTCTTTACCCTTTATATATATTAGAGATCTTGAAGTTTATTCCATCTTTTTTTTCTTTTTAACTTAGGGTGGTGATATTAAGTATTTTGTTTACATTGTACATTCATTAGTTACTTGAAGGTGAGTAATCTCGATCTATCTTATAGGAATTTCCACCCCTTCAGACTTTCTAACTTGTGCGTTATGAATGTCTGATGAATTGTTTTCTAAGATACAATGAAATAACATGTACAAAATGTTAATCAACTCTGCACGTAGAGGTGATAGCATAGTTGAATTTAATTAGTGAGTGTTGCAAGAAGTTGGGCATCGATAAGTAATCATAAATTTCTAAGTAAGAAATTCAAATTAAAATAATTATATAGATAATTGATTAATTGATTTGTTTAAAATATAAAAGGTATAAAAAAGTAAATAACGAAACCAAGTAACACTAATATAAAATATAAGAATCTATAAAAAACTATATTTTGTAGAATAAATCAATCAATTAATTAAACATCTCAGATAAAATTATGAAATAAAATAATAAATAATAAAGGGAAAGAAAGAAAAGAAAAGAAAATGCATATGGAAATAATAAATTTCACTTCATAATAACAGGACAAAGTAACCATTATATAGAAAGTTAACTTAAGTTTTTAACAAAACTAAATCCGTAACAAACAAAAGTGTAATTCTTAAAATTAATAAATAAATGTTTAAAAAATGTGTAATTTAGTCTTTCTCATATTGCAAAATTTTAAACAACAAACACAGTTACAAGACTTGAATCGACAACCTTTGTATTACAATTTAATACCATTGAAAACCAATAACAATAATCCGGTGACTGAATCATTACAAGCTAATTAAGAATTTTGTATATAATTCTTCCATAAAAACAATAATCTAATGTCAATATCATTACAAAAAAACATCTTTTTCCAAAAAAAAGATTAAATAAAACTCGTTCTTGGAAGAATGTAAAGGACAACAACAATATGCAAAATCTGATCATTTAGCATGGAAGTACATAATGTTTAATGCTGGATTTTCAATATCATCTTCTTTGATTCTACCCGCAAACCAACTATTAATCATGCCATGAGATGCGCTTTCGGTAATCATGTTGTTTGGCCATTTATCAACCAACTCGAAACCAAAACAAGATGCAGCCGAAAGTATAGATTCCTCATCAACCCGACGAAAGATATGGCATAATATTAATGCTGGCTTCAATCCCTCTTGATCACCTTCACTAGTTGAAATCAACTCTTTTGCAGTTTGAAATAATGGCATAATCGCTTCAGCGACATATGTTACATCGGTCCCTATGATAACATCAAAGCCCTTGTTGTCACTTAGTTTCTTGACAGATTCTATATGTTCTTTGTTACCCCAGTATAGTGCCTTGACATGTAGCTTTGATAATAAAGATTTATCAAGATTTGAGGTGATATTTTCATTAAGAAGTTCTAGTGCTTTGTGGTCTCCATCTGTGGAGACCACTAGGCGAGCGGTTTTGGAGGCAATCATTGAGCAGATTCCTCCACAGCCAGACCCAAGCTCTAAAACTCTTTTACCGGAAACAATGGTTTGGTTTGAAGCAAGAACGGAGGCCATGAGTCGAGCTGATTCCCATAGCATTAAACCTGTTGATTTGCAGGTGTGTTGGAATTCTTTGGAGAGTAGTTTGATTTTAAAGTTCCAGTCTTGTAACTTGAGCTCCATAATCTGCTACATTTTTTAGTATAGATAGAGAGTGAGCAGCTACAAAAATGATTTTAACTAAACATAAAATAATTTAACTTTTCTAAATGTACATCGCATGGACCTTGGAAAACGATCATATCGTGAAACATTATGAGAGTTTGGAAGTGCTTTTTGAAACTAATTATGTGATTGGAATAATCAGAATACAAAACATGTAGTACAAGGTGGTGTTTGGATGTGATTATGTTGCTTAAAGGTGTAATAATCAGAACATCAGTCAGTTTGAGTGTTTGGGAAATTATGTTATGGATAAACCTAATAGGTAAAATGACTACAAAACAACATTATATATTGTTAAAATTTATGAATCTAAACTATGACACTTCATTTTCTATCTACTACTTTCTTCTATAATTTCAACAGTTACCTTTTTTTCCTAATGATGTAATCATACTTAGAAAGATAGGTGAAGATTTCATAAAATGGTAATTAGAAAAATCGGCAAGTAACTTCAATATTGCCTCGATATCATCTGTGCTGCATCTGGTATAAAACTGTTTATCCATTATTTGATCCTGATTCCTGAAATAACTAGATACTCAGAATCATCTATCCAAACCTGATAGTTACGACTTTAAGTCGCAATAATCAGATCATCAGTTTTATAACACGCATCCAAACACCCCCTATATCATCAAAGTCTTACCTTAACCAAGTGTTCACTAATTCAATGGTGAACCAAGGGACGGTTTGATGAGTATTTGCTGAACTTTTAGTCATATGGATCAGCATATGTTCTTTCATGTTATCAAACATTATACAATAGGAAATAGTGCGGGGACAAATAAAATTCTGACCTCATCCCTTGATGAAGAAATGCCAAACATATCAAAAGCAAATCCTTCAGATATGTCAACATCAAATCCATCTTCAGGCTCCTTTAGAGTCTTAGGTATCTCAATATTACCATTATCTAAACGGAAAGCAGCTTGTACCCAACGCCTACATTCTCAAAGCAGTAAGAACACAGAAACATACGTATACACATGTACCCATAATTATTCTTTTAATGTAAGATTACTTACCGATTCATCACAATTTCACGTGAACGATTTTCTACTTGCTTGCAACACAAACCACATTCTTCGGTGCTGAACCCACTTTCTTGGAATAATCTTTTCAAGAATTCCTCAGAGAAGTAGAATGCACGCTGAAACATGAATTGCAACAAAAAAAACAGCTATGAGAAGGATATATAAATTTTTAAACAAAATATCATGCCAAATTGCCAATTGAACTTACAGTTCCGTCACCTCTGACAAAAAAATTCTCACTGATCTTCTGATCCTTACAAGTAAGCCTTTCCTTTTGAGTGATTGTACCAAGTCATAAATAAAATTAGTTATCCAGCCCAGTTAATGTTCGCATAATTCAAAAATAATCGAATATATTAAAATATATAGAACCTGAGCAAGATCTCCAGTAGCATAGTCCCGGAACAACACATAAGCATTTGGCTGCATATGATGACAATCTATTTGAACTTTTGATACTAGTGGAGATAAAGATTCAAATCATTATACGAAAAAACAAAATGGTAACTTACTTTCAAAACCTTTTTGATGTTCTGCAATACCAGAGGCATCTTCTCAGGTGATACTGCAGATAAGACGAATATCTATTTAACAAGTCAGTCAATAACTAAACATCGATCCCGAAACAAGAACGTCTAAAAAGTCATATGCAGTACCATTGTTACAATGTCAACGGAAGATGGTGGTATATGGTTCAACAAGTCGTCACTTGTTATATCACATGCAAATGCATTCATCTTTGACTCATGAAAGTCTTTATGTGCCTATAGCAAATAAGAGAGCAAAATGTAGATAGCACAATATAAAAAAGTTGTTAAATGTAAACATTCTATTTAGATGAAAAATATTAGGAATAACTAACCTTGACCAGGTCAACGGCACGAGGTGAGAAGTCACAAGCATGGATAAATAAAGCAGGGTAGGTAGCAGCTAAAGGAAAGATGGTGTTCCCAGCTCCGCATCCAACCTACAAGTCGGCGTAAGCAAAGATTATTCCAAACATGATTTGAGATTTTAAATACGTAAATTGCATGAATATTAGTGTGATAGCAGTTCCTAAAGTGACATAAAAAAGTATAGAAATATTTACCTCCAGAACAACCTTTTCTTCTGGCTCCTGAAATAGCAAGTAATGTTTCAGACTTCTTACATCCTTCTAGTGTGTGTATGCGTGTGTGGGTTCAAATGAGAACAACTAGATATCAGAACCATTTTATTCACTGTTGAATACATGTGTTCACCAATTAATACACTATTTGTGGAACCACTTAAATATTGTGGTGTATTCAATAGTAAATACCAATGAATAAAATGGTTCCTAATGATTCTCAAATATTAGCAGTTCTCATTTAAATTCAACGCTATATGTAGGGTACACATTCATTGCAGAACCAAATTTAGGTAGAGAATTATGAGAATCGCATAGATTGGAAGAGAGAAAGTGGGGCTATTATGCAGTTACATAATCACCATATGTATCATAAAGCAATAGGCACAAGTATTTGTGCAGTCTCTACTTAAAATTGGTTTTGAATTGAACGTCTTTCTCTCCCCTCGTATATAGACACACACACAGACACAAACATATATATACATACATATACATATACTTTAAATTGGTATTAAATCTAATAAGATTTAAGTAAATACTCTATACACTCACAGAGAAATAGTGTCCCCATTCTTTATCCAAGTAATGCCTATCCTTGAAGAACTGAAATTTCGGTTTCACACAATTATCAATTCTCACACCAATACGAATTATAAATCAAGAACAAAAATTAGGAATCTATAACAATGTATAAGCTAAATTATAACAATAAAGGGGAAAGCAAAACAAACCCGATCTTGATGACGTTTATAGAAAATATCCCAATATTTCTTAGCATCCCTTTCATATTTTTCTGCAAAAAAACAGTTCAAGATTCACAACAAATAAACCTTCAAGACCAAACTGAAATCATGGGTTTATATGTATTTAAAAAAAAAAAGGATACCTTTCCAGAAAGGGGTGACTTCATTATTAGGTGTAGAGTATATTTGTATCTTGGGTTTTTGCTCTGATGCATCAGAAGCCATTGACAAAGCACTGTTTACAAAAACAAATGTTTATAATGAAGGTTCAGTTTCACTCGATCTTTGACGACAGTTATTTCAAATGAATTCACTAACTAAATTCGAAATAAACATGACGTCAATTTCACATTTAAGAACATATCAAGAAGCAATCAGAGTTTATCTTTTGGGAAAAAGAATCATAGATAAATGATATAAATTAAATTAACATGATACAAATTAGCAAATTCTTGCAGTTTAGGGTTTTTGAAAAACTTACGTTGATAGAATGCTGAAGTTAAATCTTGTTGTTTGTTGGAGTTGGAGGGTTTTAGGAAAATTAGGTTTTGGACCGAAGTTTTGACCCGTTTTACAAATGGGTCAGTTCCAAACTATTCAAAATCTTCTAAATTATTTTATTCGTCAAACAAACAAATCTAATAAATCTCATTTTATAACGAAACTATAGCTAGGGTTTTATAAAGATAAACAAACAAACATACCCCGTATGTTCCACTGAAAGTAGGGTCTGAAGGGTAAATGACGGCCAATCTTTCCTCTATCTTGGGAGACAGAGAAACCGTTTCCAAAGAGACCCCCAACTCGACAACGATAACAACCAAAATTTAGTGCATATATCACATAAGTATACATCACATAAGAGTTTTGTATATACATATGTATGTTCATACATGAAATAACATACTTAATTCCAGATGTTAGAGAACCACTCTTATTAAAATCCTTGACTGAAAAAAAAATTCCCATTAATTAATTTAAGAGTAAATTACCATTTGCATCCCTAAGGTTTGGTGTTTTTTAACCATTTGCATCCCTACAGTTTAAAAATCCTCATATACCCCCTAACGTTTTATTTTTGTTCTCATTTGCATCCAAATGACTAACGGCGTTAAATAATTCAGTTAACTTTTTATAAAATGACGAAATTACCCTTGAGATGCAAATGGTTAAAATCACCAAACCTCAGGGATGCAAACGGTAATTTACTCTTGTTATTATT
>BJCN01245625.1:587-11676 GCA_018326445.1 Flaveria brownii
GCCCCCCCCCCCCCCCCCCCCCCCCCCGAAAGGACAAGGTATGAAATTTACATGAAAAATGCCATTAATTTATGCAATTTGATTTTAAAATGGAAAAAAAAATGAAGATAACTGCCCGAAGGCAGTTTCTAGCGTTCGGGCAGTTTCCAGCCTAACCTACGAATACAATTGGTTTTGGTCATTCCCTAAATCATGAAATCATCATACTCGTTCTAAATCAACTTTTAATTTATCCGGTTGAAAGCACATGTTAAAGTTTAAAATTGTTTCAATTTGAAAGTGATACACGACTCTCAGATATTCCGCATTAGCTTACTAATCATCTTCGGGATTTGAGTCATTTGACAAATGAACCCCATGTCTGGTCCAGACTCCACCCTACAACGCACTCCTCCGCACTGAGCCTGTGCATCTATTCTAGAGGGCATCATGCATAGGTATATAGCCAATAAGTGTATATATGGTGCGTTTTTGCTGTTACCCACATCTTATCATCTTCAACCATTCACCAACTAACATATTTCACTATCGGATAAGAAGTTAATACATAACTCTGATAACATTTAAATAATATCTATTGGATCATCTTAGCTAAAAGGATATTTATAACTATATATCCTTTTCGTTTCATATTTAATTAATTAATAATGTCTATCGACCGTATAAGATAACGAGCAATTCAACTTGTTTAAAATGTTTTTTTTTTTGATAATAGAATACTAGGATGTGATATTTGTTTCAAGAAGATTAGTTGTAGTGGATGTAATTGTTAGTAATTAATTTTCAAATAGTAGCATATATTGGTCAACTTACGCGCCTAAAATCTAATCTCATCTAACTCAAGTTGAAGATTTAAGTTTGTAATTAAGTTTTCAAGGTACGTGTGAGTTTGAAGCTTACAAAGGTTGTTTGGTTGTATTAATAGATTGGAAAGATATTTTTTCTTTCTCATTTCAATTGTTCTTATACACAACTTACCAACCTTTAACATGTCTTAAACTCGTTTTTTCCAGATAATGAAGTCCAAAAATTTTAGCGTTCGCGCAAGTTTCAGGCACGCAAAAAACACCCACACCTTGAAAATGTAATAAACACACCGCATAAATAAGTTAAGCTCACCCTTTGTCGCGCAATGAAGTTATCGCGTTAATTATTCAAAAATTAATTTGATTTTAGGAAAAATGATGAATAATTTTATTGCAAAAGGTCAACATAACGACCAAATCCTAACAATTAAATTGATTTTATCAAAGGCTTAAAAAGCTAGTACCCTTGTAACGATATTTGAACTTTATGCTATCCTTTCATTATATATGTATGCGCGTGCACACCTTTTTGTCAATTTCAACATCCATTTTTGATCGCCTTTCACATAGTGAGTTGATCTACACACTATAAGTACACAACAATCATGCTATGCAATTTTTGTATTGGGTGGAACTTACATTATACATAGTGGTGTCTATGATGATGCTAGATTGCTAGTGTATTGAAAATAAGAAAGCGGAAACTAACAAATTAAACAAACCTGAAACTTGATGAATTCTGAAACTTGAATATAATCTTCAAATAACTAAACCTGGATCAATCTCTGACTCGTGAATCACTATCAGATAAACCTATTTCATGGTTTACACGCGAATGATTTATCGGATTAGACAGATATCTTATAGATGAAGTAGAATCTCTTGTTCAATTTTTGATGTTCTTTGTGATAGGCCTTGTAACCGTGAGTTTCACTTTTTTCCTCTGTTTGATCGAGAAAAAAAAATCCTAAAAGAACTTCTTTTCTTTTGTTTTTATCAAGAACATATAAGAGGCACAATACTTTCTGCCATATTCTTTCTTTTGGGCCATTAAAAGAAAACCCAATATTGTTTAAAATACACTTTGAAATATACTTTAAAACATATTAAAGCCCATTTGTCTATGTCAAATAATACAACCTTATATTGATTACAAAGCCGAACAACATTAAAATTAAATCGAGCTCGTACTCTCGTGACACCTAACTTGCTTAATCTCTAATGTTATTTAATTAATCAACAAATTAATCCAATATGCTAAAATATATGTTGAGTGGTGTATAAATATATGTTTTTCACTCACATAAGGTTCATGTGATCATGCCGGAGTGAGCTAATAAGATTAGAAATGTTAAATTAATAGTTCAAGACCAGTTTTATAAACAAACAAAACTCCTATGCTTTAACTTAATTTGAAGATTCAACCAATCACATTTAGTTTTTACGAAATCACAATTATTATACGTGCTCCTAACAACACACATGGTGGATGATGTCAAAGAATTAAAGAATGTGTTTATATACATATTTAAATATCCAACAAAAAGTAAAAATAAAAATTCTTTACTTTTTTAAACTTTAATAACACCACCTTACAAAAAAACAAAAAAACAAACATACCCAATATATCTCACTGTATTTTGCTTAAAATTGTCACAATAAATGGCTACCTATTTCTTCCCATAACAAAATATTACAATATAGCTAGTGACAGTTTATCTTCATCACTAAACAAGACCCTTACAAGTTGTTGTAAGGATTAGAATGGAATAAAACCCCATAATAGATCATATGTACAAACCCATAAGATAGAGATGGGATTGCTGTTAATATGGTAAAAAGTTATGAAAAGCAAACATTAATAAAGAAAAGATGATGTATTCTTTTGGTATTGATAGAAGCTAGTCTAAGAAGACAACAAATATCCCATTTCATTGTGGGCACTATGGCTCATTCCCATGTGATATACCCAATTATTGTTTCAATCAAACAAGGATGTTAAAGTCAACTATTGCCCATTATACACAATCATAATCATTTATTTACCACTCCCCAAACAGCATTACATTCTACAAATCCGGAAAATATAACAAAAGATTTTATACAGTCTTCCATTTTCCTTTAATGTTGATAAAAATAAGATATCAAGTTATCTTACTAGCGTAGGTGAGTGGTATAACCAATTAACAGATATCAGTTTTACAATCTCAATAAATGAGTTACAACCGAACCATACACACCGTTACTTTAAAAGCTACCCGTAATGGCCATTGTGCATGATCTATCATATTTTACTAGAACTTGAAGTGCGGCCAATCGGGAAGCTGAGGGCTCATAGCCAAACCCAGCTTAATCACCAGACCAAGACACAAGCCAGCCTAGTCTAATCCATAGACCATAGGCCCGTACCCGAGCCAAGCTTAATCCATAAGTATAGATACATCATACATGCACGCCTTATTCCGAAGTCAAGTTTCGGTCAAATCGTCAACATAACTGGCTAGACCATGATGCAGACCAACCAACTCATAGGCCCAGATCTTGAGCTTCACTTTGACCCCATCACCAGTTTGTAGGCCTATGCCAATGAGCTAGAAGGAAATGGGCCTTATACCTAGGCCCATATACAGCATCAGGCCAGTCCCCTAGGCCTTTACTGAGGCCCAGTCTCACCACTACCCATAGTCCCATACCAGTGACTTACAGCCTTGCAAAAAGGTTAGGTTAGCACACTGTCTAATCTCAAGGCCCATACACAAGTCCAGATTAATCACTAACCAGCCCAATTGCTGAGCCCATAACAAACCTCAACAGCTCAAACACCCGGCCCAGATGCACAAAAGAACAAATATAATAGGCCAATGGGAGACTTCTAGAGACTTCCTCTCCACTTTGATAGTTGATTCAGGTTAGGCACATAATAATATTCTTTTATAAAAAAGAAGAGAATAATCATGAGGACATTCTTTTTCACAAGAAAAGGTTTAAAAAGACAAAACCCTCCACTTTGGATTGATTACAGGTTACATAATAACAGCCACATAATAATTTCTTTATAAAAATTAATTTACAATAAACAAAGTTGGAGATGACAAATCTTCCACTTAAAGCTATGATTATAAATACCATAACACACAATAAGCAACTTCATCAAAATTACTCTACTTGGCAAGTATGGAGCCTTCTCAAAGGTCTTCTTTATTCACCTAAGCTTTTCATACTACTTGTGAAATTCTAATAACTGATAATTAGTCACATATCATTTACCACTACCTTGTTCACTTGTGCAGCACTGAAAACAAGCCAAACTGCAAGTGCACAGAAGGATTCAAATGCAACGTAACGAAAACTGAGCCATCCAAGATAGGCCAGCCATACGCTAAATGTGGTGGCAGTGGCTGCACATGTGTAACGTGCGTTCTTTAATAATACTCACAAACAGTTTATTTACTATATGATCTAAACTAACTCTATATGGTGTTGCAGTGAGACTGCTGTGGTGCAACAACCATTGGAGATCTCTGCAGCAGCCAAAGCATACTGCGAGTGCGGTCCAGGTTGGTCCTGTGTTGTATCCAATGATGCAGGCAAGACTTACTTTGAGTGCGGTGAAGGTTGCATCTGTGTGATAGACGAATCAAACAACGTGAAGGTTGTATGTGCTTGAGTTGCATCATGTCTCACAAAAGGATACAGATAACACATCTACTCGATCTCTACTAATAAACTACTTCCAGATATTGTGTTTGTCCTAAAATAAGCATGCGAGATCTGTATTAAGCTACCATGTGTCTGTGTGTTGTAACATATGATGTTTGTGTTGACTGTTGAGCAGCTATATATGCACCAGATTACTATATGAAAGTAACTGGTTGTACTCAATTTCAATATATCATTGTTGGTGCTTGATAAGAATCTGCAAATGCATATTTTCATGGGTACATAGATTCTCAATACATGTCAATGAAGTAGTACAGAATCAGCTTACAAATTATTGCCACTATCAAGATATTGATAAAATGATAACAAAATCTCTGTGTGGCTTCTATTTCAGACTTCCAGTAGGGGATTTTACCCACAGATATACAAATCAGTGAGCTTATATTTAAAGTTTTCAACAGTAAATATATACTTACACTTCAACATGGCTGTGAATTTGTATCACAGGATAATCTCATCAATGGTGAAGGCGTGAAGCTTGAATGAAAAGACATTAAATTATGTGAAGAAAACATTTTAGAAGCAGTTCCATGAGGATTACTTTACTCTATCTAGATTAATGAAACTCAAATTCTGATTCAACTATATGAAATTGAACAGACTCTAATCAGATCTTATGATTGCTCTAATCTTGTAAAACATGCCCCAAACCATACGAAACACAATCAATTGTCCAATAAAATGATCTCCAAACTGAAACAAGTGCAATTGCTTGATGAAATTATAAGGCTAGTGAATTAGCATGCAAGAAGAGTTGAATCAAACCTCAGATATTTGGTTTATATCGACGAACAAAACAACGTAAGGACCGCAGGCGAATGAGAGGCGGAGGTCGATGATGTAATCGGCTATGAAAACGGCGTCGTTTTGAGAGATTAGATCATGCATCAACGTGTGATTTGAAATATAAAAAGTTTTACATTCATCAAACATGTTAAACCAATACAATCATAATTTTTCAGAATTGGAAAATTCTATACATGTTCAATTAAAGCGGCTTTCGAGCATTATCGTTTATTGTTATTACGAACATGTGTCATGTTGATCATGTAAGTAGGTATGTTTGTAGATTCGTTTTATCAAAAGAATTGAACCAATGGTATGATGATACGTGACGGATAAGATAAACAAAAATAAACTTTCTATATATATATATATTTTGTATTAAAGTTACTGTTTTTAAACAACTCCGTTTTTAGTTTGATTTATGTCGAGATATAAAAACAAAGATAACCTAAACAAATCTTTGTATTTAGACTTTTTGAGATATTAAATATTACCAAATAGTAAATAAAGAATATGATATTAGAGGTGAAAGTAACCATTAGAGAAAGAAAAAGTAAAAAGAAAAAGAAATTAAATGAAAAACCAATAAAGATGACATCCACACACTATGACACTGTTAACCAACTTTTGATATTATTATTGATAAAAAGACTAACTTTTTATACGTTTCACTTTAAACCAATAAAGATGACATCAAACCGGTTGTTTTCAATCTCTTCCCACCCCTTTCTTATCACTTGCTATGCTAAAATTCCTTTCGGTTAGTATGTTCACACTAACAAACAAAATTGATTCATCCACTATCCAATCAACTCAAAGATTGATTCTATGTTCCGAGACATTATTTCCACAAAATATCAATGAGCAAAAACGGCACTTTCAATAATCAATACACATTTTTATTTTAATAAAAAACATGTCAAAATTAGAGTAACCTAACAAAACTATTATATTTTCCTACTCTAATAGAAAGGTAAACTAAGATGTCACGTGTCAGCACCACATTCATTCTAATAAAATGTCTATTGCTTATCTCTCATATTAAATAATCACATTAATTACTAATAATATTATTTATTTATTTTATATTATAATTAGTTTTTTAATAAATTAAGAAAGAGAACTTTTTATTAATCTTATTTCTATATAGATAGTTTTTTATAAAAAGATTTTTAAAAAAAATCAAACTATTTTTACGTAATATTTTAAAATTGGTTTTTTGAAGTAAACTTTTCATAAAACAAAAATAATTAAAATAGGGACTTATAGTAAGGAAGTTTTTAAAAATAATTTTTTTAAAGGTTATTTTAAAACGAAATGTTTAATTTATATTTAAAAAACAAAACAAAATTAAAAGTTCGTTATTGTTTTATTATTTATACTTATTACTTATACATAATTTTAATCATATCATGACTTAATTTATCATTTTATAATTAATAATTTTTATTCTATTTAATATTTTATTTATTCAACCTGTGTAATACACGAGTTTATAAAGCTAGTTTTTTATCTATATCTATACTACTATATAATAGAGAAATAATAGCTAGATTTGTAATTTTACATTATTTTAAGATTCCATATGAAGAATTGTAAGCTTTAATATGTAATGTCATAATATTTATTCCTATTATACCAATTTAAGCTTTAAATACTTGTAATTCATTATTTTCTAATTAAATTTAAAGTCTCATCATTATATTTAAGGTTATCTTAATCTATTTATATCTATTACTATATAATACTACTTTTTGGATAATATTATAATTTTAATCCATTTTTAAGATACTTAAAAATAATTTTGTTACATTTGGTATAAGTGATTATACATAAACAACTTGTTATTTATAAGTTTGCTTATCCCTATAGTAATATAGATATATTTAATATCTCACATTAATCAAATAAAAAAACAAAATGAGAGTTAGCATAATAAGAGAGAGTTGGCTAAAGACAAAATACTAAAAATATTTATAAACCTGTTGCACCGCGCGGGTTTCACCCACTAGTTTATATATATGTATACTAGATTGAATATTTAATTGATCATATATAAGTAAACATGTTCATATATATTTAAATTTTGAATATTCCACTTTAAAGTTATTATATTCTTTCAAGATCAAGTCGTGATCAAATGCGGGTCTAACTTGCTAGTATAAGTATAAGGGAGGAGGGGACACAACCCTCACTACCCTGAAACTCCACCAATCCCATACAGCCATGTTATTTTTACGCTGAACTACCCTGAAACACACAAAACACTGGAAATGCAACCCTAGACCACCCTGAAACTTTTATTTTCACCCGAAACACCCAAAACCACCTAAAACCACCACAAATCGCCAAGATTACCTCTCGGCTACTACTACCCGGACTCCACTACCCGTCGGGTACCCGCAATGGGTGACGGCGGTGTACCCGTGCGGATACATGCATACCCGAGAGGGTACCCGAATTCGCCCCCTCCTCCCTAACGTAGAGACCATGTTTTCACAGGCCCGTCTTTTCAAGCTTGGTGTGACGTTCTGTGGAACGTAAGTGCCAATCTATTTGACTCGCTTATGATCACGTGTCATTGGTTTTGTGCTACGTTGATAAACGTAAGAGAAATAAAAGTAGGCAAGTAGATTTAACTTCTGACAAGTGAGATCATACTAGTTTTTTTTTGGATCCGTGAAAAAAAAATGAATTTCATATTTCTTTTTGTTGGAAAATGTTTCCCAATTCTTAACTCATGTTTTATATGTAGTGCTAGTTTTTAAAAATAGCAAACACACATTCATCTAACCTTACCTCAGGCCTCAAACCCTCAATCTTTTAAGGGATACCACTATGTACACCACTAGATAACACATTCATCTAACCTTACCTCAGGGCTCAAACCCTCAATCTTTTAAGTGACACCACTATGTACACCACTAGATATCATCGGCTACAAATTTTTGGTACAAGGAGTCAAGGACTTGAGGAGTGCTAGTCAGTCACCCAATATTCATTCAGGAGCTGTTTGATGAAAAAGTCTCGGTCAGCAGGGGCTGACCGAGTAAGAGGCTTCTTCAAAACTGACCGGGTAAGGGTTCAAAATAAGCATGGGTCAGAAGGGGCTGATCGGGTCAGAAGGGGCTGATCAGGTCAGAAGCAAATCGGGGAATCAAACACGCTGACCGGCCTCCACGTCTGACCGGATCAGTGGGTCAGACGGGTCAGAAGCAAATCAAACAACCCCTCAGTGACTCGGTGTTTAGCAGTTAGCACCCAGTCAGCCAGTCTAATCTGAGTCGAAACAAAACATCAACCAGTCCAATTGCTAAAGCCCATACAAACCTCAACACAAGCAATACGCTCATATGTAAAAAGAACAAATATAGTAGCGGATTTCTGGAGACTTCATCTCACATCATAACACACATGACACAAGTACACAACAAGCAATTTCAAGAAGGTATGGAGTCTTCTCAAAGTTCTTCCCTATCCATCTAAGCTTTTCAAACTACTTGTAAATTTCTAATAATTAATTAGTTAATATATTATTTACCAATACCTGCTTCACTTGTACAGCACTGATAACAAGCCAAACTGCAAGTGCACAGAAAGATGGAAGTGCACCATAACCAAAACTGACCCATCTAAGATCAGCAAACCATGCGCAAATTGCGGTGGCAGTGGTTGCACATGTGTAATGTACGTTCTTTAATAATACTTGTTTGTTTATTTACTATATAGTCTAAAATAACTCTATATGGTGTTGCAGTGAGACAACTGTGGTGCAACACCCGTTGAAAGATCTCTGCAGCATCCAAAGCATTCTGTGAGTGTGGTCCAGGTTGGTATTGTGCTGTATCCAATGATGCAGGCAAGACCTACTTTGAGTGCGGTGAAGGTTGCTGTGTGATAAATGAAACAAACACCGTGAAGGTTGTATGTGCTTGAGTTGTAACATGTCTTCAAGTGATTTAAAGATTACAAAAAGATATAAATCTAATCAATTTCTGCTTGTAAACTACTTCTAGATATTGTGTTAGTCCTAAAATAAGCATGTGGGATCAGTTTTGAGCATTTGAGCTACTATGTGCGTGTGCTTTGATATATGAAGTTTGTGTTTAGCTGCTATCTGAGCCCCATATAACCCATATGTAGAAGTAAATAACTGCTCAATGCAGATCACAATATCATTGTTGGTGCTTAATAAGGATTTGCAGATGCATATTTTCATGGGTACATAGATTATTAACACATGTCAATGAAGTACCGCAAAATCAGCATACAAGTTCTTGCCACTACCCATATCTTGATTATAAAACCTCAGTGTGACTTCTATTTCAAACTTGTAGTTTGGAGTTTCATGACTTTCATCCATAGAAATACAATCAATGAGCTTAAACTCAAAGTTTTCAACATTAAATATACACTTACACTGCAATCTGGCTGTGACTTTATATCACAGAATAATGTCATCAATGCTGAAAGTCTGAAACTTGAATGAAGATTTATACACACCACTTAGCAACTTCAGTTGCTTCTTCCAGAAACTGTTATAAAAGACATTAACAATTTAAAACCATAGCAGGTATAAAAGTCCTGTCCTCTATAAACAAAACATTTTAAAACATTTCCATATGGATATTATTCTATTGCAGAATACTAGGAGGTCATACTCATATTCATATTCATATTGATTTATAGAAATTGAAAATGGAGCACATTCAAGTTATAACTTATAAGTGCCCTGATTTCTTAAGTTTCTGATCCAAAACCATAACATACACATAAATTGGTAGTTCAATTAAGTAATCCCCAAAATAGCACAACTGCAAGTGTTCATAACTTCAAGATTGACGTACAAGGAGAACTGAAATCAAACCTCAGATTTCTGATTCAATTCGACGAACAAAACAACGTAATCTGCTCACGGAAGCTACGATCCTTCGGCCTCAAATCTCTCCTCACGTAACCATTAGCAACCTCATGAGTATACGACTCAAACCCTACCTGACCACTCCTCCGCCACAAGTCCTCCGCAAAACTCCGGTGAGCATAATACGCCTCCGCCTCTACTACCAGTCTCCGGCCACCGTCTCCGGCGTCACAAACCTCCGGACACACGGCGATCGGAAGCCTCTCGTAATGTCCAAGGGTGATGCCTTCGAGCACATCGAGGCGGTGGAGGCCGGCGTCGGAGACGGAGTACAGCTCACCGCGGACGCGGTGGCGGGAAGCTCCGGCGAGGTTCAGGAGGAACGGAACGCCGTAGGGGCCGCGGACGAGCGGGAGGCGGAGGTCGGTGACGTAATTGCCGAGGAAAACGGCGTCGTTTTGGGAGATGAGATCTTGCATTAGCTTGTGATTAGCGAAACCTTGTTTGAGAGTGCCGTAGGAGAAGATTAGGGTTTGTTTTGGTGGATCGACGGTGGCGCCGGAGATCGTCATCGCTTTCCGGCGATTGTACCGATGATTGGTGGTTGCCGGAGGAAAAAACGTGTGGAGGTTGTTTTTTTTCAAGTATTTTATGAAGAGTACTAATTAAGGCAAATTGAAATGGGCTTTCAAAGAAGAGGCCTTGAAAATTTTTAATTATTTGAAAGATTACAGTAAGAATATTTATATAATAAATTACTAAATAAATAATTAGATTTTGGGTGTTATCTTTCTATTAATTTAGAATTTTTAAGGCCTCTTCTTTGAAAGCCCATTTCAATTCAAGGCCTATTCTTTCTATTTCTATTAATTTACAATTATATGAACTATCATTTATATTTTTACTAGGTTATAAT
>BJCN01246146.1:3199-13791 GCA_018326445.1 Flaveria brownii
CCTTCTGAACACCCCCCGGGGACTCACCATCCTTGATGAGGTTTGCCCCACCATCCCGAACGGTACAACCTGGCTCTGATACCAATCTATCACACCCTCAAAATTCGCTAACGGGATTTTACCGTTAGGCGTGTGACACACCAGGATCTCAGATAGCACCAGTTACACCAGAATCAATAATTGCAAAACATCTCATTAAGAAATTAGGCTTTTAAATCAACCATAAATGTTTCAAACTTGCGGAAACATTTTAAAAACAATAAGTCAACGATAAACCATGTCAACATGCGTTTAAACCATAAAAGTTAAAAATGTTTTCCAAACTAATTGATTGAGTTGTAACGTATGCCATTAATGGATCCCTAGCCTGAATTCCTAGCCTTGTGCATTCTGATGACCTGAGAAAACATGCTAAAATGTGTCAATATAGAGTTGGTGAGCTCACATGTTTTAATAACAAGTAATGTATCATAAAACGTTTCATATGGTTTAGTATATAGAGCATATCGATAGGTAGCTAGCCTATAAACAAGTTACTTAGTGGTTCAAACTGAAGCTGACTGTGTGTTTTATGCCTTTCCACCATGCCTATCACAGACCGTGCCAATTGTTAGGTCAATTTCGCATCCATTCGACCTCCAATCATGTTAGCGCAACTAGCCCAGGCGGGGTTCGTCAAACCCTGTAGTACTACTCAGAATTACCTCGCTAATCCCATCACTAACGGTTTAAAACTGTAAGGACTTTTAAATGTTTCTACGCTAACCTAACAGGAGATATCAATAATACTGGCAACCATAACAAAAATAGACTTTGCATGTCTTCTTCCGTGAAAAGAAAAGAATGTAAAACGGAGACGTGAAAACTCACCTTATTTGCACAACAGTTCAATAACGCAAGTAGACGTAATTAGGTCAACAAACAACCTGAATGGATATTTCATATTTAATTAATATATATATCAATATATATATTAACTTAAATAAATTAAATTATTTGGTTTCGTGAACATGTCTGGTTGTGGTGTCGGTTATTGATATTTACCATTCTCACGTAACACATTCAAGCACACTTGTTTACATAGCACTTAACGACTCGCACATAACACAAATCAAGCAACTTGCACATATAATAATTTATACCTCCATAATATACATGTTACCATTAACACACTCATATTTTACATAATATATATACATATATACTACATACGTATATTCTACACAATATATATACTACATAATATATGCTAAATATATTAACACATACATTAACACCAAAATCCAAAAACAAGGCACATGAACAAAGTACCAAACACACATCCATGCAACACTCATACGCCCACACACCCATGCGCCTAACACACCCATGCGCCTAACACACCCATGCGCCTAACATGAAACGCCCACATGCATCCACCTTCACACCCATGCGCCCATTGTTAACACACTAAACATACATGATACATGAACATATAGCATACATACAATGACATACTCCCCCTCCATACTCATGCATAACCATCGGTCAACTACACACACCACACATACGCATGAGAAACTTAAACACACATAATCGGTCAAGCATCATATATATACATGGGCTCACGAAAGCACTATAGCAACCCACACACATGAATACACCACAAGCATTCTTTCATGGAAGAATATACACGCACACACGCATCATCCATGTATATACATATACACACACTCATAGATTCCGTACGATCGAGGAACACTCGATCGCACGTGTGGCTGCACACCCGCAACCACAACCTGGATCACGTACGCATACGCATGCGCACGACATGATGATTCTATTGTCGTAACCTATCAACCGAGACGGAACCGAAACCATGATGAAAAAAAACAACTAAGCGATGAGATGAAAACCTACTGGATGGAAAGTCACCGATGGGTGCCGATGGTGGTCCTCGGCTGCGAGTTGCCTGTCGAAGGGGGATCGAATGCGAAGGAATGGCTGACGGCAGGAGGGTCCTCGATAAATTAGGGTTTGGAAACGAAGGAGAAGGATTGTTATGAATAAAGGGAACCGTGGGGGGGTTTGGGTTAGTTATTAATATGTTATATGTTTGATAATTTGCACTTTTCGTCCCTCTAGTTTATTTGGTTCAGTTTGGAGATTTTAATATATTAAGTTAGGATTGATTGTAGTTATGTACTATTAATAATTGGTATCTTGAAATAATATTAATGGTAAATAGAGTTGATTTAATTATAATTATGCACCAATAATAATTAGAATTATGAACTAATAGTAATGATAAATAGAGTTGGTTTAATTATAAATAGAGTTGATAAATAGTAATAACCTGTATTATACAGGTTATCACAGATTAGACATAAAATATTGACTCGTATGTGAAATTGGAGAGCATTAAAGCTACTAAATGTTTCCTTTGCATTAGCAAAATAAGAAGCGGAATTGTTGACACTTTATAGAAAGATTGACATGTGAGAAGTGGCACCTGCATGAACATACCAATCTAGTGTAGAGGAGCTCATATGATATCAAGCATGAAAAACATGTGCTAAACTGGCATTTGAAAACAGCTTGAGTGACATAATTTGCAAGACAAGTAATGACGTTATGATTATAATTGCAATACAACTAAAAATGTGGTGACCATAGTCTACAACCCTTGCCACCTAAAGCAGCTCATCAGAAAGTATTGTTTGGCTAGCCACAAACCCTAGTCGTTGTTGAACCATTAGTATTGAGTATAACATGTAGGTTTTCATTGACCTGATCCATGCAGGGATCGTAAAAAAGCTCATGGCTCTTGCTCGAAAAATGACATCATGAAAAACATGATTAGGCTTGGCAACTGATAGGATATCAGTGTAAATCCAAGATTAACATGACCAAAGAACCGTGCAAATAAGGTGAAGCCGCAGCTAATGGGCGAGTCATGGGCAAAGCTGCGACCAACCGTTGAGTCACGGACATTGCCGCGACCAATGGCGAGTCATGGACAAAGTCGCGGCTCAGGTAGGGGACGCCTAAGCCAGCCATGGTCGACCACTAATCTGGTGCCCAAGCCATGGATCTCGGATTACCATGATCAAGTAATACTCAAACCAGATGTTGGTCACTCATAAGACTTTTCATAAGTACGGTGGCTTTACCAAGAAAGGAAGATGCTCATTGGGGTACTGAGAATATAAGCAGAACATAATAACAACAAGCACAACAGGACAAACCTGACATAGGTCAGGACACATGGAAGAGTCAAAGTCAACTATAGTGACAAAATGGATTAATGTTAAGTCAGAAACCCTTTGTACTGAAAAGACAGAGATCTTCTACTAAAGGAAGATAGGTTCCGGAACACAAGTCTTAGATTGCCAAGAATAGTACCTGGCACAAGCATATGGCCGGTATAAATACCAGGCCATGCAAGCAAGGAAAAAAAAGAACACAACTGAAAACTTGATCTCGAATCATACTCCACTCCTCATTAAACCCAAGCCCAAGTAGTAATCCCCATTTTGCACTGCTATCTGCTCTTAATCACCAACTTAAGATCCTTGTAGCAACATTTGGCACCATCCGTGGGACACTTTGCAATCCAAAACCACGTACTATAGTCTGGGGCCAGAAAACACCATCCTATGAAAACCGCAGCATCGTCACTCCAGGGGAATGAGCATTCGGCCATACCTCCCTTCTATGGCACCAATGTCATCCCAGAAACAGAAAATCCTTTTAGTGGGATGATTACCCTGGAATCCATTAACAATAACAGAGACCAAATCCTATCTCTAAGAAGGAGCACCATCTGGAGGGTGTTAAAGTCCGACTAGATTACGAAGAGTCTCCTAGCAAAGAAGACTTGGGAAGAGAAGAAGGTGGTCGTAAGGACAAAAGAAAGCCCTCACCAAAGCTAGATTATGAAGACGAGTTTAGCAAACCATACTGTCCGTCGACAACGCGGTCAAGATCCAAGTTCATCCCAAGAACCGCAGAGTTCACTTTCTTGCCAAAACTCAAAATGCCATCCAACATTAGGAAGTATGATGGTTTAGGAGACACGGACGACCATGTGGCTATCTTTGTAGGAGCAGTCGAGGTGGAACAGTGGTCCATCTTATTGTGGTGCCATATGTCTTCCCAAACATTGATCGAGGTGGCTAGAGTGTGGTTTGACAGCCTTCCTGTAGGGGAAATTAGCAGTTTCGAGGAACTGGAGGATAGTTTTAAGAGAAATTTTAGTCAGCAATGAAGATCAGCCAAAGACCCTACCGAGCTGCATAATATTAAAATGGGTGAGAATGAGTCCATAGAAAACTTCATCAACTCAAAGGAGAGTATGCAAGTGCGCGGAGCCGGTGAAACACTCCGCATCTCAGCTTTCATCCATGGCGTAAAGAATGACCAACTAGTGGAGCGTTTCCATGAAAAATTACCAAAGACAGTAGAGGAAATGTCGGAGAGAGCGAAGACGTTCGTTAGAGGCAAAAAGGCCTACGAACAGTTGAGGGGAACAAGCACAAGGAAGCCCGTGTCCCTCGCATGGGAGACACAGAATAAGCCCAGGGGGACACGACCTTGGGAGAAATCACGTTTTCAACACCAGTTCCGACCCTGAAACTCGCCCTTTCAATCACGCTTTACGACCAACCCTCCGCCTCTAATCTGGACGTCATTGGTCAATTTACCACCACTGACAAAAACTCCTATTGAGATCTTGGCAACCAATAATGTTAACTTTATGAAACCTACCCCATAGAATCCTGGGGTGAAACGAGACGTGAGCAAGTTCTGTGAGTTTCATAAGGAAAATGGTCATATAAGTGATGATTGTTTTTCATTGAAAAGGGAAATCGAGCTGGAAATTAAGACAGGGAAGTTGGCTCACCTATTAAGGGAACTAAAGAAAGCTCTGCAGGCAGGAGAAAAAAGAAAGGAAATTTTTATGATACAGACCGAAGGATACGGGGGAAAACGACGCTCTGATCATATGGGATCCTGGATGGCTCAAGAGATCTCTTTCCCTTCGATCCATGGCGGAAGTTTTGCTAGCGGACCGGTAACGGTGTCAGCTGTAATTGCAAGTCATCAATTATATCGTGTGTACATCGATAGCGGAAGAAGCTCTAAAATCATGTATGAGCATTGTTTCCTACAGCTAGATAAGGAAGTCAGAAGAAGCCTCGACACAAGAACCCACCAGCTGACCGGTTTTACCGGGGGAGGTGGTGCAGCTGTTAGGGCAAATTTAACTTCCAGTAGTCATGGGGAAAAGCATGGGCTGGAGAGAAGTGATAACGATTTCCTAGTGGTACGGTCAGAATCATCACACAATGTCATCCTGTGAAGGCCAGGTTTGTGCATTCTAGGAGAAGTAATATCCACAGTCCATGCAGCAATCAAGTTTCCAACACCCACAGGCGTGGTAACGATGTATTCTAGTAGAGAATGTAAGGACATGAAGGTAGTAAAGCCCGAGATAGACACCAAAGAAGAGGAGGATTTATGTCCGACTCAAGAAAAGTGGGTAGTCAACTCAAGGTATCCTGAACAGAAAATCATGATAGTGGGCCAATTGAGTGACGTAACAAAAGACCGACTTTACCATATCTTGCGAAGCAAACTGGATGTTTTTGCATGGAAACCTGCTGATATGAAGGGGGCCCCTCAAGATGTTGCGAAACATAAACCAAAATCATACGTGTCAAAGGAACCCGTCGCATAGAAACGTCACCATATGGGGCAGGAAAGAAGTCAAGCCGTGGTACAGGAAGTCAAGAAATTACTCCAAGCTGGCATAATCAGAGAGGCGCAATACCAAACCTAGGTTGCTAATCCAGTAATGGTAAAGAAAGGAGATTGCACATGGAAGATGTGCATAAATTTTAAAGATCTCAACAATGCCTGCCCTAAGTATTGTTACCCCCTTCCAGAAATAGATTTGAAAGTGGATTCGTTAGCTAGTTTCCCTTTGAAATGCTTCCTAGATGCATATAAGGGATATCATCAAGTCAGAATGGCACCGGAGGACGAGGACAAGACGGTGTTTTACACAGATGTCGGAATATTTTGTTTCACAAAGATGCCTTTCAGGTTAAAGAACGCAGTGGCAACCTAGCAGCATATGATGGACAAGGTTTTCAAATCATAGATTGGAAAGAATATCAAAGTATACGTGGATGATATAGTCATCAATAGTCGTAGTGAGGAAGTTTTATTAGAAGACATAGCTGAAACGTTCAAAACATTATGTAAGTTAAACATGAAGCTAAATTTGAATAAATGTTCGTTCGGAGTAGAGGAAGGGAGATTCTTGGGAGTAATCGTGACAAAAGAGGGATTCGAAGCCAATCCAGAAAAAATCATAGCAGTGCGTAAAATGCCATCCCCCAGGTTAGTGAAGGACGTGCAGACATTGAACGGACGCCTAGTGGCTCTTAACAGGATTTTATCGAAGCATGTTGAACGTGCTCTCCGTTCATAACCATGCTGTAAAGTTGCATAGGCAGGAAAGATTTCCTGTGGATGAAGGAGGCGGAAGAAGCATTTCAGTAAATGAAGGTATATCTTAGCAATCTACCAAAGATCTTAGCACCATTCCCGAAAGAAAGATTGGTGTTGTATCTATCAGCAAGCAGAGGTGCAGTAAGCGGTGTGCTGATGACTGATCGAGAGGGGGAACAAACCCTAATATACTTTATCAATAGAGCTTTGAAGGATTCGAAAACCCGATATTCACCCATGGAAAAGCTTACACTCTCATTGGTGCATGCGTCTCGGAGGCTAAGACGTTATTTCCAAGCTCATGTAATTGAAGGAAGAACAGGACACCCAATACAACAGGTTTTAAGGAGACCCGAAATCTCAGGGAGATTAGCAAAATGGGTGATCGAGCTTGGGGCTTTCAGGATTGAATATAGACCAAGAGTCACATTTAATGGGCAGGTCGTGGCAGATTTCCTGGCAGAAATGCCAATTAAAGATGAGGAGGAAGCTCCAGCCATACAGGCTGATGAACTACCACAGTAGGAATGGTGCCTACACATAGATGGCGCATCAAATGATGAGGGTTCCGGACCAGGTTTAATCCTGGTAGGCCCTAACCTGGAGGAGTTGACCTATGCCCTAAGGCTAGCCTTTAGGAGTTCAAACAATGAGGCAGAATAGGAAGCATTTATAGAAGGATTGAAGCTGGCTAAACAAATGGGTATCAAAAGGCTACCATGCCCACGTAGCTTCGCTACTAGTAGCCAACCAGATTAACGAGAGTTACGACGCAAAAGAAGACACCATGAAGAGGTACCTAGATAAAGAAAAAAGAATAATGAACGATTTTGAAAAATGCAGTGTCTCTCACATCCCTTGGAGTAAGAACGAAAAGGCCGATGCGTTGAGCAAGCTAGCTTCATGGTCTTTTAGCCACCTCGCTAAGGAAGTTAAAGTGGAAGTGTTACAAAAATCATCAATTGAGAAACAAGAAGTGGCCTCGGCTGAGATAAGGAAGGAGGACTGTTGGATGACTCCTATAATAAAATTTTTAGTAGAAGGGGATTTGCCAGAAGATAGGGGAATGGCACGAGTAATACAAGTAAGAGAATTACACTATGAGCTATAGCAAGGAGTTCTATATCGCAAGTCATATATGGGACCATCACTAAGATGCCTAACAAAAGACGAAGCCACCTATGTGATACATGAGATACATGAAGGCATATGTGGGATACATGCGGGACCAAGAATGGTGGTGGCCAAGGCAATGGGCGCAATATACTACTGGCCTGGGATGCACCAGAGCGCCACAGAAGAAATTAAGAGGTGTGAAAGTTTCCAAAGACACGCACCTATGTGCTTCCGGCCAAAAATGATATGATTCCGGTCAATACGCCTTTGCCTTTTAAAAAATGGGTCATGGATATTGTCGGACCATTCCCAGAGTCCGCGGGGAAAGTTAAATTCTTGCTGGTGGCGGTCGATTACTTTACCAAATAGGTGGAAGCGAAGGCTCTGGCCTTAATAACGGGACAACAGGTGAGGAAGTTCGTGTGGGAGCATATTATCTACTGTTTCGGACTTCCTTTATTCATAGTGACTAACAATGGCAAACAGTTTGCTGAAAACCCGTTCAAAGCTTGGTGTGATGAGTTAAAGATCTAACAAATTTTAACCTCAGTGGCACACCCTCAGGGTAATGGATAGGTGGAGAGAGTCAATAGGAGCATAGTGGAGGGCATAAAGACTCGCCTTGGATTTGAAGGAAGAAACTGGGTGGAGGAACTACCAAGCGTCCTCTGGACTCATAGAACTATGCCAAACACAAGCCATGGGAAAACACCGTTTAGTTTAACGTATGGATCGGAAGTCGTGATACCAGTGGAAATAGGTTTACCAACGGTTCAAGTCACAGAAGCCCTGGAAACAAATAACGAGTAAGAATTGTGTTTTAACTTGAACCTGCTGGATGAATGAATAATGATAGCCGCTATACGCTAGGCAAGATACAATAAAAAATGGAACAATACTACTATGCTTGGGTAAAGAAACAAGAATTCAAGCAAGAAGAGTTCATATTAAGAAGTAATGATGCAAGCAGGGTGGAAACTCAGGGAAAGCTGGGACCGTGATGGGAGGGTCCATACCAAGTAGTGGAAGCTGGAAAAAATGGAGCTTATAAGCTCAGATGTTTAGATGGTAGGGTCATACCGTGCACTTGGAACGGAGCACAACTCCGCAAGTGTTACATGTAACCAAGTACTATGTTTTGAATATCATTGATGTAATTCAATTTTCCTAAAGAATATGCAAAGGAGCACTAACAATTACATCTAAATAGTCAAATGATATAATTCATGCCAAGATAACAATGATAAAATGCAAGATAGCAATCATACTTGTACGTAAGTAATTCAACCCAATAACACTTGGGTTGGCTCAAGCTAGGAACCAAGCTTGGGTGTTTAGTAATTCAACCCAATAGCACTTGGGTTGGCTCAACCCAGGAACTAAGCTTGGATGTTCAGTAATTCATGCTAATGGACCATACTTATGGCCCATACGCATGAATGAACCATGCTTATGGACCAGTCGCACGACTGAACCAGGTGACTGGATCAGTCGTATGATTGAGACATAAGATTGGTTCAGTCGCACGACTGAACCTTCAGTCGTGCGTACGAGTCAACCGCATGATTCAGTCACACGACTGAACACTGTTAACCTATTAAATACCACATAATCCGTGGAAAAAAATAACACTTCATAATACTTCGTATACTTTCATACCCTAGCCATCCAGAGCGTCCCAAGTCGCAAATCCTAGTTCTTAGTTCGTTCCGGATCGATTCCAATCTGTTCTTAACGTTTGTTACATCGTTAGATTGATCGGGTTAATCATTCTCACTGATTGGATCACCAATCAAATAGAATTCCGCACTATTTGATCTGGTTCACGCAGAATCCATTAGTACTCCGTACGTACACGGTCCTAGCAAGTGGTATTAGAGCCTAGGCTTGTGATTTTGCGTGGATTCAATTAGTTTTGGTGTCAAAACTAACGTTTTCATTCAAAAGATACACTTTTTTGCTTCAAAACTTGTTTTTGATGAGTCTCTGTGTTAAAAGTTTCGACCTTTTCCTATACGGCAGATTAGGGTTCGTAAAAATTCGTAAATTTTGAGTCAAGTGTTCAAAAATTTGATTTTTTCCCGCAGCAACAGCTTCAGTCGCACGATTAGCTCAATTGCATGACTGAATCACATTCGCATCCTTCCATCGCATGACTGGACTCATTCGCATGATTAAGTTATTCCATACGGTTGATGCCATTCGTATTGCTCATTCGCATGACTGAATCCAATCAGACGATTGAAGCCATTCGCATCCTTCAATCGCACGATTGACCCAGTTGGGTTGTCCAATCGCATAAGTAAATCTGTCCTGTTCTTAGTTCATCAAGTTTAGAGAAATGGAAGATCAGTTCTCTGCATTTACTGCTGGAAAGGACACTCACATCCAGAATCTTCTACTTCTGGAAAGTGAGATTGGGAACCACAACAAACCGCCAAAGCTTTTAACGTTGGATGAATACCCACAGTGGAAACAACGATTTGAAATCTACCTGAATGGAGTTCACCCCAATCTATAGACGTCTATTAAGACTGGTTATGTGGTACAGGTCAGTGCTAATGGTGTAAAGCTAACTTTGGGAGGAATGAGTGAATCCCAGAAGACTATGCATAATGCTAAAAAGAAAGCATATGCCTTATTGACTCAGTCTATACCTAAGGACATATTTCCTCAGTTTTCCGAGAACAAGCAGTCAAAGAAACTTTGGGAGGCATTGGAAAAGAGATATGAAGGCAATACAATTCTAAAAGCATTGAAGGCAAAAGCTCTTAAAAAGGAATTCGACAATTTCTCACCAATTGGAAAAGAGAGCCTGGATGATATCATTGATAGATTCTATCATCTGATGAGTGAGTTGCACATTCATAGCATGAAAAAATCCATGGAAGATAAAGTCTCTAGATTTGCTGATGGTCTGCCAGACAAATGGGATCCATTTGTGTCTAATTTGAGACAAAACGACATTCTTGCCA
>BJCN01246668.1:0-10876 GCA_018326445.1 Flaveria brownii
AGAACATAAACTAGGAACAATGTATCAACATCTGTTCTTAACAGTAAGCTTGTTGAGTTCCCCATAATCAATGTAAATTTGAAAGGAACCATCATTCATCTTCATAAATAGATTGGAGCTTCTGAACATGAGGAGTGTGGATGGATTAAAACTTTGTCAGAAAGCTCTTAGAGTTGGTTGAGTGACTTGTTTAACTAGAAAAGCAGGGGTAACGGCAAAAAAGTTTTGGGACTTAGCCTTCCTCTTCTTATTCTTAGAGGATTCAAGCTTATCCTCATTGGTTGATTCAGCAATTCACTTCTCCGTTGTCTTCTTACTACCCTTCTATTCAAAGATCCAACCTTCACGTGATTGTTGGTTAACTAGGTAGCCAAACAAATAGTGTCCTCTAGATTTGTAAGGTTTCTTCCTTAAAAAGTTTCTTGAATTTGCATTGGCAAATGACCAATGTATTTCTCGATAGCCCGAAAGAGGAGTGGCCACATGGGGAACCACTAGACTTAGCTCGTGGATCATGTTATTGTATGCTAAGTTCTCTCTACTTTCTTGAGCCATATCCTAGAACTCAGTTTCTAGCTTCTTGATTCATTCCTCAGGCAAAACACCCGAGTCAGAAGTTCGTTTACTTCATCCCAAGACAAAACCATAGTAGCATCAGTTCCAGGGGTTTGTTTATCCTCATTCCATTAATTAAGTGAACTCCTTATGAAAAACACTAGTAGCATAGCAAACCTTAAGATTCTTAGGACACTCATTGTTAAGAAAAGTGTTCTCGATATTCTCAAACCACTATAAAAGAGTAGTGACTCCTTTAGTTAAACTAGTGGGATTGTAAGAACTAAACTTCTAAACTTGGTGGAGGATTTGGTGCAACATGGTTTGGGCCAACATTGGTGCCTTGATTCAAATGGGTTAGCAAGGTAGAAATAACCACAACAACTTCCCATGCCATAATGTAGTAATCCTGTGGTCGGAGTTTCTAGAATGGGAATGGTTTGAAATGAAGACATTTCAGAAGATATTTATAAAAACTTTCTAAAAATTTGACAGTATTTTTACAATTTCAAAAAACGAAAATCAAGGATAGAATATTTCAATGAGTGTAAAAGTTTGGTTCACAAACGAAAGCGAATATGTTGACTTAAGAAAATAGTAAGTAAACCACAATCTTAATAAAGACATGCTTATGTATTACTGAACACTCACCCCGAGGGTTCTCAGATAAAGTAACAGATCAATTGGTTGATTTGGATTTGTACGAATATCTTTCCTAGATAGAACACCCCGAGATACACGCACCCACTCTTCCACCATTGCATGTGCTCGGTTATGGGTCTTAGACTTTAACGAGATATGAAAACCATGAATAACAATTCAAATTTTAATGCTTGAAAATTCATATGATTTAGGCATAATGCCTTAAAATATGAATTGAGATTTGTGTGTGCTTCGATTATAATAAAAGGTATTAGGATAATCACATAAGGCATATCACATATAATCTTGTCTAAGCATATAAGGTACATGAAAGAACTCATGTATGAAGTACTTATAGTTTAGGTCATTCCATTTCTAATAACATAATTCCTTATAACATGTTTTTGATCCCAATTTGTCCCAACGGATGATGGAATCATTTGGGCAAACGAAGGTGAGTCGATTGTTCATAGCACATGGTCTTAAATATGTTGAAATAATATTAAATGAAATTTTCATTAATAATAACTTGTCACGCCCCCGCATATAGCGGAAACGCGAGGATGTAACAGACGGGATTGTCATAACACATTGTTAATTAATAGAGATGTATTAATGATAAAATCCAACGTGTCATGATGTCACCTGACACAAAGGAGACTTGTGTCGCAGTTAGTCAATTCAATGACAATCATAGTCAAACAATCAAAATAAAATTAAATCCCACAACCCGGGAACAAGTAAACAGAAAACATGCTCAACAAGATAATCCCAAAACATAATTATCAAAGACACCCAATAAGTTTAAAATACTATTTCTATGGTCATCACTAAGGCAACATCCCTAGCTATCCTCAATGGTTGTTACCTGAAAAGATATGCTCAAAAGGATCAACATATTATTGATGAGTTCGCAGGTTTAAACAATAAGCAAAACTTGATGCTGTGTAATAGTTTAGTAGGACGTGGTGCATACAGTTATAAGTAAGCAATATCACATGTAAACATTAGCCTCACAACTAAACCTACGATGTACACACAGATCTTGTCAGAACATATTCACCCTAGGGCCCGTTCATGGCCATTGTTAGTCCCAACTAGTATACTAACAAATAAGGGTGTGGGTGTCAACCCAATATTACTATCAATACTTGTCTGTCTGCTCCAACACCGGAGTTAAATAGTTGTGAATAAAAAACCACACTGAAAGCTCATGCATGTATAAGATATTAACTTACAAACAGTAAACACACAGTCACAAAGATTAAAAGATTTCACAACATATAAATATGAGCATATTTTTCCCCTTAGGTTTATAAATAATTAAAATAAAAACGGGGCCGCGAAACTCACCTCGAGAGATTAGAAAACAACTCACCTCGAGAGATTAGAAAACAAGGCGAACAAAAATCTTCCAAAAGGTGTGATCAGCGTACGATCAAACACCTAAAATTAATTGTATTTTAAATCTTAAAACACGTCTAAGAAGAATATGTACGTTCGGTTGGTTTTGGGTCGGATTGGATTCGACACACGACACGCACCTGTGAAACAACCAAACGACGAGTCGGTGGCAATCGACGACAGCCCACGGCGATCGGAGGACTGGTTCAATGATCATCGGCGGAATGCTCACAACAAGGGGGTGAGGGTGACGGTTGTAGGGTTTGGTAATGGAGGGGCCGATGGTTTGGGTTTTTAATTATTAATATTTTATATTTTCACTTTAAATCCCCTATTTCTATTTAATTAATACCTTAAGTTTTATTAAATTACATTATAAACCCTAAACATAAATTATAATAATATTAATAATATTAGTAACAATATTATTTATAATATCAATAACGATAGTAATAATACTAATTATAATAATATTAGTGTTAGTTATGTTAATAATGTCTAATTATTAATTATAATTTATATAATATTTGTCCAATTCATCATATGATAACATTTGGTTTAACACGCAAAGCAAAAGCGACAAGTTTCGATTCGAAGGATACTTAATTACGCAAAAATAATAAATGCACAAGGAAAGTTAACGAACTTCACATCAATTAATGGACCTGATGGTGACGGATGTCACAATATCCCCCAGTAAAGAGAATTTCATCCCGAAGTTTAGCTGGAGTTAGATCCGGAAGCTCGAGCCGTGAACAGATGCGGATATTTAAGTTTCATCTGGTCTTCCCATTCCTACGTAAATTCTAGCCCTCGCTTAGAGTTCCATCTCACGCTGATAGTTGGGATCTTGCTACGTTACAAACGCTTGACTTCCCGATCCATGATTTCTATTGGTTCTTTCATAAAGTGAAGCTTCTCACCAATCTTGATTTCCTCAATCAGAACATGAAGACATCCATCAGCTAAACATTTTTTGAGGTTTGATACATGAAATGTATCATGCACACCACTAACCTCTTGAGGTAATTTTAATAGATACGCCACAAGACCAATTCTTTCAGTGATCTCGAATGCTTCAACACACGTCGGAGCTAACTTTCCCTTCTTCCCGAATCGTACGATTCCCTTCCAATAAGAAACCTTCAACAACACATGATCACCCACGCTAAAGTCTAGAGGTTTTTGACGGTTGTCGGCGTAACTTTTCTGATGGTCTCTAGCTACCTTGAGTCTCCTTGATTTGAAATATCTTGTTAGTGATCTCCTGAATAATCTCCGGACATGTCAGTTGACTCTCGCCTACTTCAATCCAACATACGGGAGACCTACACTTCCTTCCATACAACGCTTCAAACGAAGCACATCCAATGCTCGTATGGTAACTATTATTATAAGAGAATTTGACTAACGGTAAATGATTATCTCAACTTCTATCAAAGTCGATCAAACATGCCCTAAGCATGTCTTCTAGAGTCTGTATAGTACGTTCACTTTGACCATCCGTTTGTGGATGATAAGCAGTACTTAGGTCTAATCGAGTGCCCACTGCCTTCTGTAGATTCTTCCAGAACCGTGATATAAATTGACTATCATGATCTGATATAATTGACACAGGCACTCCATGCCTAGCCACGATCTCATTCACATATAATATCGCCAACTTTTGCATCTTATAGTCCTTACGAATCATTAAGAAATGAGCAGATTTTATCATTCGATCCATAATAACCCAAATCGAATCATGCCCACTACTTATTCTAGGCAACTTAGTGATGAATTCCATTGTTGTATTTTCCCATTTCCATTCAGGAATTTCCGGTTGTTGCAATTGACCTGACGGTTTCTGGTGTTCGGCTTTGACTTTCGAGTAAGTCAGACATTCGCCTACATACGTCGTAATGTCTTTCTTCGTACCTAGCCACCAATACAACTCTAAGATTTGGGAAAACTTTTCTGCACCAGGATGAATAGAATATTTGGACTTGTGGGCTTCGTTCATTACTAGGATTCGAACATCTCCCCACCTAGGTACCAATATATGATCCACAAAGTATCATACACCATCCTCCTTACAGTTCATCTGTTCATCCAACCCTCAAAACTCCACACTTGCAATATTCTCTTCCTTCAACGCTTCACTTTATGCTATCAGGATTTGAGTTTTCAGGTTCAATTGAATGGTCATTTCCAATGCTCGTGCATGTAAAGGTTTTACATGTTCCTTCCTACTCAAGGCATCAACCACCACATTTGCCTTTCCAGGATGATATCGGATCTCACAATCATAGTCACTGAGAAGTTCCACCCATCGCCTTTGGCGCATATTCAATTCCTTTTGATCAAAAATATGTTGAAGACTTTTATGATCAGTGTAAATAACGCACTTAGTCTCGTACAGATAATGCCTCCAGATCTTAAATGCAAATACCATTGCTCCTAATTCCAGGTCATGTGTCATATAATTCTTTTCATGAACCTTAAGCTGATGCGAGGCGTAAGCAATCACCTTATCCTTTTGCATTAGCACACAACCCAGTCCTTGGTGTGCTGCATCGGAGAACATCACAAAGTCATTAGATCCATCACGAAGGGTCAATATTAGCGCATTACACAATCTTTTCTTCAATGTTTGAAGGCCTCTTCTTTCTTAGGAACCCAATCAAACTTCTTATCTTTCTATGTTAACATTATTATTGGTTGAGCAATCTAGGAGAAGTTTGCAATAAATCGTCGGTAGTAACCAGCCAACCCTAAGAATTGCCAAATTTCTGAAGGCGTCTTAGGTGTATCCCATTTCTTAATTGCTTCGATTTTTCCAGGATGAACATGATTTCCCTTCTCATTCATGACGTGTCCTAGAAATTTCACTTCTTGTAACCAAAATTCACACTTCGAGAACTTGGCGTAAAGTTTCTCTTCTTTTAATAGCTCCAATATCACTCGTAGATGCTGATCATGGTCTTTTCGTTCTGAAGTAGATAAGAATATTCTATATAAACACGATTACAAACTTATCCAAATAGGGTTTACAAATCCAGTTCATCAAGTCCATGAACACTGCCAGAGCGTTGGTCAGTCCAAACGGCATGACTAAGAACTCATAATGTCCATATCGAGTTCTAGATGTTATTTTTCGTATGGCATCATCATGAATCCTCAATTGATGATAGCTTGATCGAAGATCGATCTTGGAGAAGTAAGAAGCTCCTTGTAATTGGTCGAATAGGTCATTGATTCTAGGGAGAGGATATCAATTCTTCACGGTCAACTTGTTCAGCTTCCGATAATCAATGCACATTTGGAACGATCCATCTTTATTCTTAATGAATAATATTGGTGCTCCCCACGGAGAGTGACTTGGTCATATGAAACCCTTATCCAACCACTCTTGTAATTGACTCAATAACTCTTGCATTTCTGATGGTGTTAATCGATACGACGTCTTTGCTGCAGGTGTTGCTCCAGGAATCAAATCTATACGGAATTTTACCTGTTGAGGAGGAGGCAAACCAGACAAGTCGTCAGGAACTACTTCCAGAACGTCTTGCACCACTGGAATATCCTCTAGTTTCCTCTACTTTCTTTTGCACTACATGCTCTAGAAACACATAGCATTGCTTCTTCAGGTATTGATGAGTCTTCATACAAGAGATAAGCTTTAGGTTTCTTCCTTGTCATTCTCCTTGAATCTTGAGCACGTCACCGTTAGACATAGGGATTCGAACCACTTTCTCTCGACAGACAATTTCGGCTCCGCATTTTGATAACCAATCCATTCCTATTACTACATCGAAGCTTACCAATTCAAAAGGTATTAAGTCTATTTCAAAGGCATGGTCCTCTAATGTTATCATGTAACCTCTTATTATCTCGCTAGCTTTCACAAACTTACCATTAGCCATTTCTTATGAGTAATTAGCCTCTAGACAACTAGGGTCCAAACCAATCAAGGGTGCAAATTCAGAGGAAACGAAGCTATTATCTACCCCGGTATCAAATAATACAGACGCAAAATGATTATTGAGGAGGTACGTACCCATAACAACATTCGGTCTTGACGAGCGTCATTTGCTCCAATTACAAACGCACGTCCTCTAGCAACATTCCCTTGATTCCCCTTTCCTTGATTACCAGCTATTTCCATCACTTGATTCTGATTGTTTCCATGTCGACCCGGTGCCCGGTTCATCCTAGGGCATATATTCCGATAATGATTAGGGCTTCCTACTTGTAACAAACCCTGATGTTTCCACTGGATTAACTACATTTATTGGTGCAACCAAGTTAGGCGCCACCCTACAATCCCTTGCAACATGTCCTGGGCATCTACAGTTCATGCACACTCGGCACGCCACCGCTTGCGGATGATGAAAATAAACTTATTGCACTTGGGGTATGACCAACGTAGTTCTTTCTCGCTTGGTTCGCCGCCACAAAGTTTCTCGTCACCTTCGCCTTCTTATCGAATTTCCTAGCACCATGTCTACTCGTCTCCCCTATATCTTTCCTCTTCTTTCCTCCTTTACCCAATACCCCAGTCCTTACCATTTCGTCAGTCAAAGTACTGGCTTTCAGAATCGCACTTTGGATTGTAGGAGGAGCGGCTGCAGTTACCATTGCTCGGATTTGAGGAGCCAATCCCCAGATGTATCTTTCAATCCTTTTAGACTCTGGGGTCACCATTTGTGGAACAAGTCTAGCTAGTTCATGAAACCGATCCATGTACAACCGCATGTCCAGCTCCTACCATGGTATGGTTCCAAAACTCATGTTCCAACTTTTGCATTTCATTTCTAGGATAATACTCCTCGATGATCAATGCCAAGTCATTGGCATCGCTGCCTCCCAACCTCTTGCTTGAATTTGAGTATTCCTCCAAGTCAATGCCTTTCCTTACAGTGAACATGTAGCATACTTGATCTTCTGGTTATCCAGGCACTTGCTAATGTCGATCATTACATCCACCTTCTCAAGCCATCTAGTCAATGCTATTGCTCCACCTTTACCATTGAATTCCTTAGGTTTACAGGCCACAAACTCCTTCTATGTACATCCTCTCCTCCTCCCTCCATCACCATATACGTTTCCATTTCCACCTCCATTAGCATCACCATTATTCGGTCTGTTTCCATTCCTATTGTCCGGACCACCTCCTTCTTTGTTGTTGTTCCATTTTCGCCATCGTATCCATTCTCACCATTTTCTTCATCACCACCATTTCCATCATTATTCCCATTACCATTGTTGCCACCCCTATTGTCATGGTTCATGATGTTGTCACTTACTTGTGCCACTATGGTCGGGGATGAGCGCAACTAGCTGTTGAGCAATCATAGCAACTATGTCATGATTTGCAGCTCCATGGTTGTTACCAGCCTGACCACCTTCATTTCCTCCTTTAGGTGCTTCACCCCTACTACCAGCACCTCTTCGTCTACCTCTACCTCTTGGGACAGCACCACCACGACTGTTAATGCAGGTAATTCTTCTGGATGGCGTTTTCTAATCAATCATAAATAATACGTAAGCTTCAGTCGCATCAAGTTTTATCACAATTCAATCACGCACCGGCAAATAGCACATTATTACGAGTAAAATATTTCACAAGTTAATACCGTAAACAATTTTAATAATAATAATAATATAAGGTTTTGTTACCACAAGTCATAATGTCTCAAACATGATCAAATACTAAAAGTAACATCCCCAAAACATGTAAGTACTCATAGTCTAACAGAGTCTAAATATGAAATACAAAATAACTATAAATAAATTTCCTCGAGTCTTCATTACTTCATCAGTGCTCGTGCAACGTCAATCCTGGTCATCACCACTGCTGGAGGAACTAGAGGGGCTCGGGCGCAGGTCGAGGTAGTCACCCTACAGGCTGGCCTCATCTACTGGCAGTCGGAACCTGATACGATTGGTCGAGAACACCCTCTTCCTGTCCATCCTAAACATCACCGGTCCTACTCCGTTCGACCGATATGGCCCCCTAGGGTAGCCAGGTACCCAGGGTCCCGCCTTAGGGGCGTACCTCGTGATTTCCGGCATAGCAGGCACCTCAAGAGCAACTAGGGCAGCAAGGACGACAGGAGTAATCGGTGCAACAGGAACCTCAGGTGCTGCCAGAACAGTTGGTGCAGCCTGAATAGCAGGCAACCCCAGCACCATAGGGTTACCCAACTCCTCCTTGCCAGATGATTGCATCATCGACTCCTCGGGGTCGGGGTTGGACTCAGTATCCGTTGATGAATATGGCATGTGATCTGAGAGAACATCCTCGGGTTCTGACTTTGAGTCAGATAAAGCAACACGTGATGCAAAAGGAACGGAAGGACCAGTAGAAGACATTTGATAAGGAAAAAGTATTAGTACTTTTCTCAGATGAAATAGATCAAATAATAAACAAACTAATTGACAGAATAGGAGGAACATACATGTAATATCATGTGCACACAAAACCCTAGTATGCATTCTACATGAAGGTTCCTAGGTTATAGTCTAGGTCGAGTGATCCACCTAATTCTCTATACCCAATGGCTCTGATACTAATCTGTCACACCTCCGCTTATAAGGAAACACGAGGATGCAACGGACGGGATCGTCATAATATATTGTTGATTAATAAAGATGCATTAAATGATAAAATCCAACGTGTCATGACGTCACCTGACACAAAGGAGACTTGTGTCGCAGTTAGTTAATTTCACAACAATTATAGTCAAACAGTCAAAATAAAATTAAAGTCCCCCAACCCGGGAACAAGTAAAAAGAAAACATGTTCAACAAGATAATCCCAAAATGTAATTATCAATGACACCCAACAAGTTTAAAATGATATTTCTATGGTCATCACTAAGGCAGCATCCCTATCTATCCTCAATGGTTGTTACCTGAAAATATGTGCTCAAAAGGATCAACATATTATTGGTGAGTTTGCATGTTTAAATAATAAGCAAAACTAGATGACGTATAATAGTTTAATAGGATGTTGTGCATACAGTTATAAGCAAGCAATATTACATGTAAACATGTGCATCACAACTAAACCTACAACGTACATACAGATCTTGTCTGAAATATTCACCCTAGGGCCCGTTCGTGGCCACTATCAGTCCCAACTAGCATACTAACAAACAAAGGTGTGGGTGTAAATCCAATATTACTATCAATACATATCCGTCGGCTTCAACACCGGAGTTAAATAGTTGTAAATAAAAAACCACATAAAACACTCATGCGTGTACAAGATATTAAATTACAAACAGTAAACACACAGTCCCAAAGATTAAAAGAGTTCATAGCATAAAAAAGATAAGCATACTTTTTCCCCTAGGTTTATAAATAATTGAAATAAAAACGGGGCTGCAAACTCACCTCGAGAGATTAGAAAACAAGGCGAACAAAAAGCTTCCAAAATGTGTGAGCAACGTAGGATCAAACGCCTATAATTAATTGTAATTTAAATCTGGAAACACGTCTAAGAAGCATAGGTTCGTTCGGTTGGTTTCGGATTGGATTGGGTTCGACGCGCGACACGCACACAAATAGATATATATTCCACACACTATATAATAATAATATTAATAATAATATTAATAATAATTATAATAATAATTATAATAATAATGATGATAATAATAATGATAATAATAATCATAATAATAATTATAATAATAATAATAATAATAATAATAATAATAATTGATATTATTATTAGTAATGAAATAATAATAATAATAATAATAATAAGGATATTATTATTAGTAATGAAATAATAATAATAATTATTATAATAATAATAATAATTACCATAATAATAATAATAATCGTGGTAATAATAATAATAATAATAATAATAATAATAGTAGTAATAATAATAATAACAACAACAATACAACTACACGCTACTACACACGGCACGCACACTAACTCACACATACTACACACACCTTACAATCCCACATACACCCTTACTCACACATACAACTCATACTCGTACACACTCACAAGCACACCTTACACACACACCCGTTAATCTCATACACACACAACATATACATATATCCACGGCTCACCAACGTTAACACGCACCGATACACAAACCATACTCGCACATACACACAATCACCAAGACGCACATCACGAAACACATACACACATCAGCCGAAGGCTGCTGCGTTTCTTTCCCTTCGACCAGCAACCAAAAAAACACACATGCACATCCATCATTAACACACACAAACACACAACCCAAACTTATACATAC
>BJCN01246756.1:0-13112 GCA_018326445.1 Flaveria brownii
AAGTAGTGCCTCCAGATCTTCAATGCAAAGACTACAGCCGCCAGTTCGAAATCAAGAGTAGGGTAGTTAGCCTCATGGATCTTCAACTGTCGGGACGCATAGGCTATAACCCTCCCTCATTTCATCAACATGCAACCCATTCCTGAGTAAGAAGCATCATAATAGACCATCAAGTCTTTGCTCCCTTCAGGAAATGTCAAGACAGGAGCTTGAGTCAATCTCGTCTTCAGCTCTTCGAAAGCATTCTCTTGCTCTTGACCCCATACGAACTTCACATCTTTACGAGTCAACTTGGTCAATGATGAAGCTATCTTGGATAAATCTTAGATGAACCTCCTGTAATAACCTGCCAAACCCAAGAAACTACAGATCTCGAATGGCGTCTTTGGAGATTTCCATCGCATCACTGCCTCAACCTTTACTTGGTCCACCATGATCCCTTCAGCATTAATGACATGACTCAAAAAACCGAAACTCTCACGACCAGAATGCACATTTGGAGAACTTGGCATACAACTTCTCCTTTCTAAGCATCTCCACCACCTCCCGAATGTAACTTGTATGTTCCTCCTCACTCTTCGAATAAATCAGGATATCATTAATGAACTTAATCACTAATTTATCCAACATCAGCTGACACACCCGATTCCTCAAGTCCATAAAAGCAGTTGGTGTGTTGGTTAAACCAAAGGACATCACGAGAAATTAGTAGTGTCCAGAACATGTACGAAAAGGTTTCTTAGGAATATCATGCTCCTTCACCTTCAGTTGATGTTAACAATGATATTCAAGAAAAATATATTGTTTATCAACCTGAAGGAGGGAACACTACTAAAGAAGTAGTTGGTCACATGTCTAACTTAGACGAAGTTATAGATGCCATTCCACTACTGAGAATTCATAAAGATCATCCAATTGAAGCAATCATTGCTCCATTATCACAAGGTGTCTGAACACGAACCAATCAGGCATAATAAACACATGTTTGTATTCATGTTTTATCTCTAAAATCGTGCCAAAGAACGTTGAGATGCCACTAAAAGAAAACAGTTGGGTAGAGGCTATGTAGGACGAGCGACTGTAATTTTAAAAGCTAAATGTATGGCATTTGTGTGAACTACCAAAGGGTAAGTTGTCGATTGGAACTAAATGGATATTTACAAACAAAACGGATGAAAAAGATGTTATTGTCTGTAACCAGGCCAGACTTGTTGTTCAAGAGTTTTATCAAATTTAAGGGATATTATGAAGAAGTATACGCTCATGTTGCAAGAATAGAGGCTATATGCATTTTTCTTGCATATGCTTTATATAAGAACTTCAAAGTTTATCAAATGGATATCAGAACTACTTTCTTGTATGGTAGGATGAAAGAAGAAACTTATGTTTATCAACCACCTAGTTTTGAAGATCTAGATCATCGTGAATATGTTTACAAATTAGACAAAGCACTATATGGCTTACATCAAGCACCTCGAGCTTGGTATGCCACTCTCACTAAACATTTGATTGAAAATGGTTATACACGGGGTGCAATGATCAAACTTTATTCTTACGGAAGATTGGTGATGATCTTTTTCTGGCTCAAGTTTATGTCGACGTTCTTATCTTTGGATCTACCAATGATGATTTGTGCAAGTAATTTGAAGCTGTGATTAAGAAGAAATTTGAGATGAGTTCTCTTGGAGAGATGTAATTTTTCTTGGAGATCCAAGTTAAACAAAATGGTAAAGGAATGCTGATATATCAAGAAAAATATATTCATAGTATCCTAGAAAAATACAAATTTTAAGACTCCAAGACAGCTCCCACTCCTATGTCTTCTCGTCCTTCTTTAACTCCAAATCTCATAGGAGACGACGTTGATCAGCATATGTATCGATCAATGATTGGATCTCCGATGTATCTCACTACTAGTAGACCAGACATCATGTTTCCTGTGTGTTAGTGTTTCATGTTATCAAAGTAATCCGAAGGAATATCACATGAAAGCTATCTAGCGGATTTTTAAATATCTCATGGGTCAACCAACACTCGGCCTTTGGTGTCCTAGAAATTCCGATTTCAATTTATACGCTTACACTGACAGTGATTATGCTGGATGTAACTTGGACAGGAAATCAACCAATGGGGGCTGTCAATTTCTAGGTAACAGTAGACGGTATCCACATCCAATGTAGAAGCTAAATATGTGGCTGCATCAAGCTGTTGTTCACAGATTGTTTGGATTTAAGAACTAGTTCTTGATTATTGTCTTAATCTTTATGACACCAAAATTTTGTGTTACAATACTGCAGTGTTAAACTTACTGAAAAATCCGATTCAACATTCAAAGACAAAACACGTCGACATCCGCATGCACATTATTCATGACTGTTTTGAAGGCAAACTTATCTATTTGGAATCAGTTTCATCAGATGACAACATTGATGATTTTTTTACTAAGGCGTTTGATCATTCTAGATTTGACTTTTTAGTCCAATTTTTAGGAATGATTAACTTTGGTTAACATTATCCGTACACTCTTTACAAATAAATTGTTTTTTTTAGTTAAAATTTTTATTTTCTTGCAGATAATCATAATTTTAGGGGGAGAAAATTTGCAAAAAAATGTCTAATGTCTCAAAACAAAAATGGTTTTGTTCTTGGGGGAGTAAATGAAAATTTACAAAAATAGTTTGTTTTACTTTTAGTAAAATAAATTTTCAAGATGTTATAGGAAATAATATTACATTTTTTGTGATTATTGATTCATTGTATTTTAAAAACTTGAAAGAACTGACTTGGATTATGTTTGATATGTTCATAGGGTTGACTTTCAAGATTGAAAATCACTAAGATCTGTAAGTAAATACTTTATGTTTGAAGTGGATTACTCATCAAGGTTTTATAGTGACTCTGAATCCATGTTAAAACTGACTGAGAGTTATAGTGTAGTCATTCTGAAGCCCATTATCATTTGAGTCAGTCTTTTAGAAAAATATATGTGTACATATATATCAGAAGAGGAAAAGGGTATGACAAGCAAACCAAAAGAGAAATTGATAAACAAAAAGAGCAACAATAATAACTATTTTCTTTCTGAGCATAACAATAAAAAATATGTCATAGACGTACATACTAAATGATAAATATTTCCTTTTTAAGAATATGTTCTGACATAGGAGGCAAAATCAAAAGATGGGACATGTAAGTCCGACTTGGTATGTAAGTCCTAAACGTGTTGGGAGGGCAAAACATAAGTCTGACTGGCCTTAATAAGTCCTAAAACTTGTTCATATTCTGTGTATAGAAATGTTTCTCAGGCTAGTTATGCTTTTAATAGATATTATAATAGAGAAAATAATTCTGAAACAGACAGATCAAAGATAAAAGGTTTAAGTCAAATTGGGGTGACTTGAAATCTCAATAGTGTCTTGAAGCTGGATAAAGTTCTATAGGATTTATGATTGAGAAATTCACAAATTTCATACGAATAAATCTAAACATGATAAACATCACAGAATATGTGTTCTAGTAAGAATTGAAGTCTAAGTTTAAAAGGGATACAACATATTGACAATCCACATAACCAATCTTATTTCAAATAAAGCTGAAAGATGTTTATGATTAATTTCTTGAAAAAAATGATCATATACTTGAAAATTTACCAAAAAAATATTAAAGTTATTAACATATAGAAAAATATCTGTTTGTTTTATGGTTTAAATTATTTTTACGCTTGTTTTGTTTTTAACAAAGTTTGCAAAAATTATGAGTTCTTGGATAATTGTAAACACTTAGTTAAATATAATCATTTGCTTAGAAAATCAAATGGCTTAATAAGATGAACAAATTTTAAAATTTGAAATTTTTTGAAGTTGAAAGAAAAAAAGAGAACTTCTCGGGTACCAAAAGTTCATTATGAATGAAAAGTTAAGAGAAAAGCTAAACTTCTCGCATACAAAAAGTTCAACGGGTGCGAACAGTATATTGTGCGAGAACTCTGACTACTCGTGCAGAAGTCATAAGGCTATAAAGCTAAAGTTGGGCAAAAAGTTAACTATTCGCACAAACTTTCTGAAAATTTACTCTAAAAAATTCTAAGTGTTAGAACCCTGTTTGATTTAATAGAAGTGTTCACTGTGATCTCCTGTTGATATCTACATATTTGATAAGGTATATTGATATTTATAACATTGATTTGAGTGTGTTTGATTCTTAACAGAATCTTAAAGGACATATACATCTTAAATTGAACAAATTAAACATAATAAACCTTAATAGTCACTTTGACGACACCTAATGAACATGTTTTATTGATTAAAACACTCTAAAAATGTCGCATTGAAAATCTATTATTTTACAGACTTTTCGCATGCGAAAAGTAGGTTGAATTTGAACAGATGCGAGAACTTTCAAAATCACACAAAACTACTTGCGTGAAAAGTAGACTTGTCGCACGAGTAGTTGACTTCTGATCAAATTCAATTTCATGCTAAAACATAACTTGTCAAACCAAAAGTTGAATCTGAAAACTTGATGTTTTTGCGCTAATACTTGATGTTTTCGTGCGAAAAGTCTAATTTTTCAAAAAAAATTCTAAGTGTCAAATTTTCTAAGTATGAAAATTTTAAGTGTAAAAATAAAATTTTTTTGTGAACTTATCAAGTTTGATTATTTTTCAGATAGCAAAATCTATAGTTTTTATCAAGAACCAGAATGTTGTTGCTTATCTTGGTGAAGTTCCTGACGACAAGGCTTTATTCAGATCGTTGATCGATGTTCTTATGACATCATGGATTCATTTTTCTATCTCATCTAATCCTACTATATACTCTAACGTGATAGATCATTTTTGGCAATCAGCTGCTATTAAGATAGATGGAGCTGGTGAACCTGTATATCTGCCATAGTTAAGGGCAAAAGGGTTGTTATCACCCATTAAGATAGATGATGACATGGTAAAAGAGTGCATTAAGAGGATGGGATATGATCATCGATATCCATCACCGGAGAAGAAATACCCACCTCCTTTCTTGAAGTACTTATTTCATGTCGTAATCCATTTCCTTAACAACCTTAAGGCCGACGTGGATAGTTTGAGTGCTATTTTTGGATCCCTGCTGATATCTCTCGTCAATGACTTACCATACAACATATCTAAGGCTTTATTCGTGGAGATGTAGAGGAATGTCATTGATGTTTTGGGGAAGAAGTTCATCATGTACCCATGATTTATTCAGGTGATAGTGAATCCTGCTTATCCTGAGCTAGCAATATCTGACTCATCTACCTACATTGTTATGGTGATGAAGAAAGATATATTCACTTACTTACTGGGAGCAAGAGGGAACGCATGGGATGGTTCTCATTTTTCCAAGCTTGGTAGATTTTTGGAAGGTTATCAGCAAGAGGCACAACCGATTGAGGAAGTGGCCACTCAAGTTGAATAGTTGGCCCTTTGACTTCTAGTCTTAAAGATGCACCAGAGAACTCACAGCTACTAGGAATGACTATCCATGCTGAGATAGATTCTATGTTCAGTTCTGGGAGCGAGACTGATAGTGATCAGATTGGGAACATGCCATATGTTCTGCAAGAGCATCCCAAAGTGCTAGAAGCTCCAGCCAAACACAATGCTGAGGAACGTGATACTGATTTCATACCTGAGGATGGCTAGGAGAGCTGGTGAAAGTCTACATGCAAGCGGTAGAGGACGAGGCATGTTACGAAAACGTCGAACACCAGTGACCACTATTTTGACAGATGAAGAGGTGACTATATCCGAGATTCCAGTCACAGTTACTGAGGCTACACCAACAGAGACATCGGTGATTATTATAAAATCAACTACTGTAACATCATTTGTTTTGCCTACTACTGATGATATGTTGAGTACACCTCCAAGAGATCAAAGGAATTATGAGTCTATTAGTATAGAAGATTTTATTAACTTCCCTCCTGAGCATAGACACTGTGCTAGTATATCAACTAGTTCACCTACACATGTTACACTTGACGAGCGTGTACGTACATTAGAGAGGGAGATGTTAGAGAAGACACAGATCATAGATGATATGTAGAGACATTTTATAGAGAAAGATGAGAAGATTAAGAGTCTTGAACATCATCAAAACTTCATATTCAGCTATGTTCAGATTCTGGAGCAAAACTTAAGATATCTCACTTCTAGTGTGCATTTTTCATCATCATAACAACAAGCCATAGAAGTTGGATAATCTAGTGGACCGCAAACTATTGATCCCATTGACACTATAAAGTGTGATGTTGATCCCGTTGTTGCAAAAGGGACAACAGAGACTGCTAATATTAATCAAGAGCCACTTATCACTGATCATTATATGGCTATTGAGGATCAACCTATGGTTTTTACTAGAGAGGTGTTTGTTGAGCCTAAACATTATGTTCCTATACCAAGACCAGTATAGGATGATGATTATTTAAATCTAGTTGATTATGCATCTAGTTATGAAGAAGAGGCTAATGATGATGAATATGATGATGGTGATGAAGATGATGATGGTGATGATGGTGATGACGGAGATGATATTAAGAATGATAATAAGAAGGATGATGGTGATTATAATGATCAAGGAGGAGATTTAGGTTGTACAGCTGGTGCATTTGGGTCATCGGGTGCAGATAATGTCTCGAGACTAAGTCTCGATGATACCAGTGTGCTATACACCGTTAGATCCAGTTGTAGAAGAAGCTTATAAGAGTGAGTTTTATACTTTCTAGTAGAAAATCATTACCAGGAGTCTGAAGAGGATTTTGAATTGTTTGAAGATTTAGATGAAGCCATAGATTACACTAACATATTTGGAAACAGTCTTAAGGACTTGTTTTTAGATACATTGATTGAAGAAGGGGAGATTGTTGGAGAGTCAAGCAATGAGCAAACAACTGACGAGACAGCTAATGGTAATGGTCAAAGTGTTGTATGTGAGGTTGGGAACGTTAACAGTGTTGTTCCTCCTCCACCAGCTTACATTCATACGCTGAGACATTCCAAACCTTTCACAACATACGGGAACTCAGAAAGTAACATTAGCTGGGCATACGATACACAAAATAGGTTATATGTGACCAAGTGAAAGGGTGGTGCTATCGAGTATTATCAGGACGAACATGATTTCCACACACTCAGAGCATTAGATTTATATGCTATGGGTCGTGTTCTGTTCCTTAACTCGAGTAACTATAGCAAAGGAAATTGGATCAGGAATATGATCTGGAAACAAAGAAAGACCAACTTCAAAGACTTTAAGACAACCAAATCCAAAGTCATTAAAGATAAGACACGTATTGATCCTTCGACAAACAAACCAATGAAGATACGAGTGTTCAAGCATCCGATACATGCAAGAAAGATCTCTATACACGCTCTTGTGCCAGTTGGCAACTTGTCTAAGCTAATGTGGTGGAGTGGTGAGAAGGAGATGGGTCATCCGTTGATTCATTGTGTAGACAAAGATTACCGTGTTATCGACCTTGTGGATTTGCCCAAGTTTAGAAAAGAAGATTTGATGAGGTTGCAGGCTTGTCCTATAGCAGCTGATGAATCTATTCATTTCATAGTAGCATAGCTTGGTAGGATGATCATGAAGGCCTTGGAAAACAAGATGTATGCATACGGAGGCACTTACAAGGTGGATGTCATTGACTTCTAAAAGCATTGATTTAACGAGCCTAGGGGGAATTATAGGGATTGAACCTAGAGGCTCGAAAAATCAAATCAAGATGAAGAAGATCAAGTCATGCGATAAGTGAGAGTTGCCACGTGATAACTTGCTTCTCGCGCTAAAAAATTAAGTCGCGTGAGAACCTGTTAGTCACGCAAGAACCTGTTAGTCACGCAAGAACCTGATAGTCACACAAGAACTTCTAGTTTAGCATAAATAGAAGTTTTGAAATGTAACTTAGTAGCTTTTTTCATTTCATGATTTCGTACTCATTGTAACAGTTTACAAATCAGAGAGCAATACAATCAAAGATTATTTACATTTGTGTCCGTCTTCTTCATTTACTATTCAATCTTATTCCGTGATGTTAACATTCTGCATTTTCATCACGAGATCTGTAGGGGTTGAACCCTAAAATCAAGATGAAGAATAGCAAGTCGCGCGATAAGTGAGAGTTGCCACGCGATAACTTGCTTCTCGTGCGAAAACATCAAGTCGCACGAGAACCTGTTAGTCGCATGATAACTTCTGGTTTAGTATTAAATAGAAGTTTTGTAATGTAACTTAGTAGCTTTTGTCATTTTGATTTTGTACTCATTGTAATAGTTTACAAATCAGAGAGCAATACAATCAAAGATTATTTATATTTATGTCTGTGTTCTTCATTTACTATTCCATCTTATTCTATGATGTTAACATTCTGTATTTTCATCACGAGATTGATAAATGTAATGTGTTAATCCTTACACAGTATATCATTCACAATGCATTTCTTATATCACTAAAGACTAACATACCTTATGTGATGTGTGGGTGGGCTCAACTTGAAACTGAAAATTGATGATCAAGATAGGTTGGACTCACCCAAGTCTTTTGTGACTTTGTTAGGTCTGATGTTAGTTTGAATTTTGATGTAATTTGTCTTTTGTAATGTGGGTGAAACTACTAGAGAAACTGAGTTTCGCTCGTAGCAAGCATTGGTCAGTGTACCCCAATGAAACTGTTATGTTGCTGGGCAATAGTAGATAATTGGTTAAGAATGTTTCACCCAACGAAACTACGGGCAGAACTGTGGTCTGTATATATTGTCTTGTTTCTTTTGCAATTGACTCTTTGGAACTTCATTTGCATAACCTAACTGAGAGTATTATGGATATGTGACAGCTGTGTTGATTGCTAGGAGCATATTATCATCATATTTTGAGCATCATATCCGTGTTATTGTTTATGTTTGATTGTTGCTTTGGAAAACCTTGAAACATATTCATTCTAGACTATAGAGTTTGTGTTTCAGTGGGATTTGCTTGTGTTTATTGAATCATTTGCATTGATTATCGATTGTATGGACCAACAATATGGTACCAGAGCCTTAGCACTCTTAATTTGTTGAGTTTTTGACTGGTTTTTGGGGTTATTTTGCTAAAACATTATTTCATTCGTTTTAGCTACTGATTTGTGTGTTTTGGAGATGGAAATTGCTTGAGAGTTGCTTGTATTGTGTGTGTGAAGCTTTGTAAATCATCCAATCATTAATTGATTATGCTTTGGGTGATTTTTAGCAGATTTCGTGTTGTGAAAGTTATTTGTTTCGTCGGGTGAAACAATTGAGCGAAATTAGAGTTCATCGGGTGAAACTACCGATCATCATCTGTACAGCGAAAGTAGTGTTTGGAGAATGAAAGTTCAGTAATTTGCTTGCAAATTCGAGCAAAATTGCTGCCAAATTTCTCTTCGAAAAAAAGTTCAATTTGTTTCAGGCGAAACTACAGCCGAAACTATGTTTTTGGGCGAAACTGTTGTTGAGCGCAATTCCGGGCGAAATTGTTGGGGAAACTACCAGTGAAATTACCAATTTGAGCAAAATTACCCTCTGTTTTCAAAGATGACAACTACAAATATTATCATTTCTGATTTGGAGAGCGTTGCATCTAATAGGCCACCTAAGCTTATGAACAGTGATAATTTTGAGGATTGGAAAAGATGTCTAAAAGCCTTTTTCTACTACATAGATCACAACCAATGGGAATCTATTGTGAATGGTCCTCACACTCCAACCATCACTATTGGGGATGTTACTTCACCAAGCACTGATCCTTTGACGTTCACTGAAAGAGATCTCAAGCTTATTGACCGAGATCAAAAGGCATTTGGGGCTTTAACTCTTTGTTAACCTCAAGACATCTACAATTGTTTTGCAGAACACAACAATGCCAAGTCCTTATTTGATGCATTGTGTGAGTTTTATGATAAGAATGAGGATTTGAAGAAGGACAAGAAAGCTCAGGCTGAAAAGGAGTTTAACTCATTCGTCGGACACAAACATGAAAGTCTGACTGATCTTACCAACTAATTCTTGTCTGACTGATTCTTGTTATAAAACTTCTGGACTCACTTCCTTCACAGTGGAGTCTTCAAGTCAGAATGTTAAAGCAAGAAAGGAACTTTGCAGACTACAAGCTCATGGATGTGATTAACAAGCTAAAATCATTTGATCTAAATTTGAAAATGAGAGAATACAATCAGTCCATGGTGCCAGCTTCAGTTTATCCATAAGTGTTGCCTTACTTTCATTCGCTGCAAACTCTCAAGTGTACGACACTACTTATGGTGGGTATTTTGGTTATGGAAATTCAGACAAGTCTAGTAGTGGTTCATCAAGTGGTGGTTTAAACTCCAAAGCATCAAATACTACTCAAGTTCCGTCTGATACTATGGCACAGTTTGCGATGTTTGTGCATAGTTATGAAGCATTGGTGACTGGTGAACTCAAATGAAAAGGAATGACAATAAAAGACATGTATCAAGTTGATCCAGCTGATTTGGAGGAGACTGATATTCAATGGTAAATGGCCATGCTCACTCTGCGAGCAAGAAGATTCATGGAAAGAATAGGAAGGAAGAACTTTGGGGGTCAAAATCAGAATTCAAAACTTAGGTTTGGTAAGTCGGGCACTTTAAAAGTCATACCGATCACTGATAAAGAAGAAGCCAAGCCAAAGAAGGAAACAACACTGATTACTAACTTTGATTGGAGTACTGAGATCAAGGAAACTGAAGAAGAAGTTAATCATGCACTGATAGTTGAGCTGGTGGAAAATGATATAGACTTTGTTAAGAACTTTGATCCATTCAAGGAATTTCATTGTGAAGCTAGTGATGAAAGTCAAGAAGCTATGGTTAGTGAAGGTATGAAAGTTTGTGAGTCTATTGAAAATAAGGAAGAAGCTCAGGTTGGTGTTTATTATGAGCAGGAAGGGAAAATTTGTGTGAATGTTGGGATGGAATAGGTTGATGAGAAAGAAGGTGATGAGGAAGAGAAGAAGAAAGCTACTGAGGAGGAGTATAAGAAAAACACGTTTATTTTCGAATGTGAAAAAGCTCTAGCCGCTAAAAAAGTAGTTATGGGTCTTCTTTATGAGGTTATACAAGACATGTGCTCTCCTGCTTGCAAAATTTGTTTATTTGGTGTTTATAAAGCAAATAGGCTACTGTTAGATAACGAAAAGGAATTAAACTGACTCAACAAGGAACTTAAATTAAATGAATCAAAATATTTTGTAAAGTTAAACGAAGCTTTGAAAGAAAATGATTATTTAAAAAGAAATCTTTTGGAAAGAAACATCGAGATAAATGCTTTGGCAGAATGGGTTGCACTTGCTGAATTTCAAACAAATAAGTTGAAATCTAAACTTGAGAAATGGACAATTTCTGGAATGAAATTGGAGGATTTGTGCAAGAAATAAAGGGGGGCTAGAATCAAGACTGCTTTGGGTCATGAAGAACACACTTATGTTTATCCTCCTCCTAGTACTTACTGTTATTCTCCTACACCTGCACCTCATCCTACAAATAAGTTGATTACTAAGATTATACCAAATGATACTAATAGTTTGTTTGGAGGTTTAGAGGGAGTAAACCATAAAGAGATTCGGGAGGAGTATGGTTATGGAGGAAGTAGTGGTATTGGCAGCTCTAGTCTTAGTTTTTCTGATTCCAGGAAGTCTCATGTAGACAGTAGTTTAAGTAGTTTTGTTTCTGAAAAATCTCTATCAGACAATAGTTTGTTTAATAGTAGTTCAACTTGTTCAAATTCAGATGTTTACGAATCAAATTGTGATGTTTCTATTTCAAATGCTTGTGTTAATGAAACGGGTAAATGTTCAAGACAATCTTCAGAAAATCAAACGAAAACAAATTGTTTTGAAAATTCTTTTCTCATCCAATTCCATCTTTTACACCCATTCAGATTTCTAGACCAAAAGAGAAGGAAATTACTTCCTCAAAGGTAAATATTAAAATTCAACTAAAAGTTGATAACAGAAAGGTCACAAAAGGTAAATCAAAGGCCATGTATGATACTTACAATTCTGATTCACAAATGTCTAAATGTGAAAAAGAAATTATTATGGATAAACCTTCTGTTTCAAGATGTTTTAAGAAGGGTTTAAAGTCTCATTGTTTTAGATGCGGAAAGGATGATCATGTAGTTAAACATTGTCTGGAGTTAGATTATAGGAATGTATATAGTAATTCTTTTAGGAATAAAATAAAGAATTTTGTTAATGATGTTCTTAGTAAGCAATCTTCTATTCCAAGACCTAGGTTAGTCAAAACTTGGGTCCCCATTTCAAAACCTAATTAGTTCTTTCTCAAATTCCAAGGACATTCCTGAAAAGCTATTAAAAGCTACTGGCATGTTGATAGTGGATGCTCCATGCATATGACCAGGCTGAAGGACTTACTTACTAACTATCAAGTAATCAATGGAGGATATGTTGCTTTTGCTGGAGACAAGTAACGAGGAAAGATGATCGGTCAAGGAAAAGTGTCGAATGGTTCATTGACACTAGAAAAAGTGAACTACATGCCAGTGCTTGCATTCAATGTTTAAAGTGTATCAAAAATCTGTGATAAAGATATTATGGTGTTGTTCATATCAAATGAATGCTTGTTCTTTAAGCCAGGGTTTACTATCCCAGAAGAGTTGGTGATCATGTGAGCTCTAAGAAAGAATGATACATATCAGTTAGATATGGGATCTTAAGAATCTACTCGACTGTAACTTGTCTTTTGTCAAAAGCATCATCATCTGAATAATTTTTGTCACACCGTCATTTAAGACATTTTAATTTTAAGAATATAAAAAAGTTGGCTAAGAACAATCTTGTCAGGGGGCTACCACTTAAAGATTTCACTGTGGTAGGAAAGTGCATGGCTTGTGCTAAAGGAAAATAGCACAAAAAATCATACAAGCTTAAAACTAAATTCCATTTCCAAACCCCCTAAATTATTATACTGACTTATTTGGTACTATCACTGTCAAATCAATAGCTAAGAAATCATATTGTTTGGTTGTCACAGATGATTTTTCAAGATATTCTTGGATAAGATTTCTAGCTCACAAAGGAGAAATTGCAGAGGAGT